>VYZM01000587.1:1116265-1172005 GCA_013398915.1 Dromas ardeola
GGGTGGGGGTGGCCGGGGACAAGGTTTGGGAGTGGTTGTGTGTCAAGACAAGGTTTGTGTCGGTTGTGTCACCACCCTCCTTCCCCCCCGCACCCCTCCGGTGATATCCCCCTGGCAGCCCGGCTGCGGGCTCGACGCTGACCGTGGTGCTCCCAGGGGAGGCTCGGGGCCTGCAGCTGGTGTTTTACAGCAGCTGGTGTCGGATTGTACGGTGGGGTCGTCACCGTCGCCGTATCGAAACGCGCTCTGTGCCCTTCCCCATCCGCGGTGAGCAAAGCGTGGCAGCAGGAGGGAAGGCAGAGGAAAAAAATCCCCTCTGGAAATAGGGAGCCCGCGCCTGGCACCTCAGGCCCCTGGCCTGATGCTGTTGCTGCTCCCCTAGTGAGCCCCTCACCACGGCATCAGCAGTGGGCACTTCTGAAACTGTTCAAGGAAATGGAAGGTTTCACTCTGCTTGGCGTGAAATGCAAGGCGCTGCATCTTAATTGAAGCTCTGTGATAAAGTCCTGGGATACTTTATCATAGAATCATAGAATGGTTTGGGTTGGAAGGGACCTTAAAGATCATCTAGTTCCAACCCCCCTGCCATGGTCAGGGACACCTCCCACTAGACCAGGTTGCTGAAAGCCCCATCCAGCCTGGTCTCGCTGGTCTTTATGGCCAGAAGCGATGTGCTTGTGTGTGTTATGACCCCCTCCACTGATGAACATGCTGTGCCGGCAGGGCAAGCGGAGCTCTTCTGACCAGGCATCGTCCGGGCACCTGCTTTGTTGGCGGTACAGCCCTTCTACTTGGAGCCTGGGGTTTTGTGCAAGGGCTGTTAATAGAAAAGGAGGAAGACAGGAGGAAAAAAATGTTAAGATATATTAAAATTAAAAGAATGCGATGCTAAAGGGTGGCATTGTTCAAGGCCAGGCTGGATGGGGCTTTGAGCAACCTGGGCTAGTGGGAGGTGTCCCTGCCCATGGCAAGGGGGTTTGGCACTAGATGATCTTTAAGGTCCCTTCCAACCTAAACCATTCTATAATACTGTATTTGTGTTGCCTTCATGAAGACACCTCTTGTAGTCTTATATCAGAATATTAAACAGCACTCATCTTGGTGACTTACATTGAAGTGAAACTCTTTGGGTGTGGGGGGAGGGAAGGAAGATGGGGGGGGCGGGGAAAAGACCATGAGCTCTATGTAGTCATTACCATCCTGGTAGGCCTCAGAGAGACTCAGAATCCAGCTCAATCAGATTTTTTTTGCAAAGATAACTTCTCCCTCGAGGTACTTGATCTGAGCATTTGGTTCAAAGTGAACAAGCTGCTGTTAGGGAGATTAGGGTGTGACCGTGTACCATGCTAGATTTCTTGTGGTTCTGGTCCATCTTTGTTTTCTCATGAGGTGTTGTTTTTCTGTCAGCAGCACTTCGTGTTGTGTCCGTTTTCAGCCCTCCTGTTCCCTCCTCTCCCCAATAGTTCCAGTACCCAGTGTTCATTTTCCTATTCCTGCTTCATCATCAGGCCTCTAAACACCTTGCGTGCTCCTAAGAAACATAATTCCCTTACTTAAGGCATTTCTCTGAGAACTAATATGTTCTATTAGGCCCGTGAAAACTATGTGTTTCCTTCTCCTAGTTCTTTATAAATGTCGATGTGGATGAATCGGACAATGATAAGCACATTCTTTTTTTAGCCATATATGCTGAGTGTTGGTGATGCATTAGGCCCAATAGTATTTCAGCCTTCTATAATTTAATTTTGCATACTGGGAAGTTCTAAATGCCACCGCTTTAAATTGCATCTTTGTTGGACAGAATTGTTTCTAGGGAGAATGACTAAAACACTGACCAGTGGCACAATCTAATTTTTTTTCTTTCTAAAACAAAATAATAAAATACTTCTAGCCGTTACGCGATGTAAGCTTGGTTTTGGTATGTTTCAGTGTGACTAACGTGGCAAGGCTGAGGGAATTGGGCAGGGTGGAATAGAAAATTGCCTTGTGACATCTTTTATGTTAGTGTTGCTGCATTGGAGCAAAGGAAGTTTTAAATAAACTTTGCTTGTTTTTTCCTATCCTATATGGATTTAAGTTTGATTTCTACCTGAAACTAGGTGATAAAAGAAAATCTAGAAACCTTTTTTTTTTTTCTACTAAGAAGACAGGAAGGAATTAATTTTACTGCTGTTTTGTTTGCGTGATTATTATGCTGCATAGTTGGTTTTTTTATTATGGAAGCCCCCATCCTACCTTTGTGGACCAGGATTCCAGAACATTAGGAGCTGTAAAAGCACAAAGTGTGAAATATGATCTCTGTCTCTAAATATTTTAGCCTAAGGGGAAAAAATAGATAAATTCAGAAAAAAGTTAACCTCCCTCATCCCCACTAGAGAAAATAGTGGCAGATTTAGTACTCACCTGTATATTAATAAGTCAGTTGCTATGAGTTGGTTATGAGAATCCCTCAGGTGCTGTAGCAGGGACTACTTATCTTGCAGCATACGGCCTGACCTTTATTCTAAGAGCTTTTTTAAAAAATTTAATGTAAAATTAATTTTACCTGCTGCAAAGTTACTGCTGAAGTCAGCAGCAGATGCTGTCTGAAGATGGTAACGTGCTTTTGGTTGACTTAGGTAAGTGCCAGAGTCACTCTGTAGATGCACCTTGTCTCATCTCAGTATTTGGGTGGTAAAACCTACTGAGGTGAAACAGATTGAGCAATGTTATATTGCAGAAATCTTATAATCATGGCTGTTACCATGTTACAAATTTTCTGTAGCTAACATTGTGATTGGCTGCAATTTATTTTTTTTTCTCCAAAGTCTTTCAGCAATTCGTCAGCTTTTCCTGTGTTTTCACCCTGCTTGAAGGATTTTGCACTTCTTTTTGGCAGTAGTTTACAAAGGAAGTCACACTTAGGAGTTGTTTGGGAGAAGCTTTGTTTCTGTGACCTTTATTTAGGGAAAAAAAATAATCACATGCAAGAAAGCCCCATGACTTGTCTCTGGATATTTAAAGGCATAAAATCCTAATTCAGATCAAATTTAAATTTTCAAGCATTTCTATGGAATGCAGCATGTACTTTTTGATTTCTGAAAGTTGAGGGTCCATGTAAACATTTCTAGATCCTGATGCTAAAACACTGCTTGAACAGTAAAATTACTGCTTACAGGTTCTTCTCCTAAATGTGTATGGGCTAGATTTATATCAGGAAGAAAATTCTTAGAATATCTAAATGAGAAAATACAAAATAGATTAGGTCCTCATTAACTGTAGCTGACTGGATCCTGCAGAATATTTAGGTGACTGCTGCTGAGATGTAACATGCTGCACTTGTCATGTCGCATCGTTTATCCCTATGGAGTGTTCAAGAATGGCACTGGGAAGCTGCTCAGTTGCAGAGTTCCCACTTTCTTGTCTCTACATTTGGCAGTGATCTGACTGGAAATAGCCAAGGGAAAAGTGGATTTTTTTTCCACGCCTGACACTTTTCTAGAAAACAAATTGATATTAAGGTTCATTTTTTGCTTGGGTGCAGAGTGACAGTGTGATGCAGGAATCAGTTAATGCAGAAATTAGGAAAAAATACATAGCAATCCTTTGAATTCTTTAAATTTCATGTATGTACAGAGAGGTCTTGCTTCAGTGAGTGTTGATGAAGTGTTCTGATTCTTTATTTTATTTGTGCCGATAGACTCAGTTCTTTGATTTTCTTCAGTATCTTGACAAGCCGAGTTGCCACTAGGTATACTCCCATTCAAAGACAGAGATGTTGAGCGGTAGTAGAAGGTACAATCAAAAGCTCACGCCCGACTGAAACTTTTAGAGGAACTGAAGACTACCACAGATGCAGCTCTGTTCCAGTTTGAATGCAAAGTGTACTTCCCTCAACTGCAGCTGATTATTAACTTTTGCATTTTAAAAGTTAATCAGGCAGTAATACCAAAATACGTCACGACAGAGTAGTTAAATGCTGTAGAAGTGAAAAGGGGTAATTTCAATGGAAATTCAGAATCTTGATGAATGCTCCTATCACCTTGGTATAGAAGGAAATGCTTGGTGCACACGTCTGTTTTGTTTCCTGGTGGCTGAAACCCTGACCTTGTCAAAGCCATTAGCAAAACTCCTGTTGACTTCCTAAGGGCTCAGCTATCTGTGTTTTCAGAAGAGTTCGAGTAACTGGGCGATAACAAGGGAAGGGTGTGTGAGTGGAAGTAGGGTGTTTGTTTGGTTCAGACACCCGTGTTTCTGTGAGAACCAGAATGAGGAAGAAGGTCACACTTCCCGTTTAAAAAATAATAATAAACAAATACAAAATTTTCCTTCTCTTTGGGCTGTCCAGTTTGTTTTTTCTTGACTTGGGGAGTTTTTGGGCAAGACTGGGAAGTGACGAGAGCTGATGGCTGATCCTGTTACCAACCTGTATTATTAACATGCTCAGGAATACCACTGCTGGTTGAAGAATTTGTATGGAGGAAAACAGCTGTGAATTTACACTGCTATCCTACAAATTTACTCTAAATCTCAATTGAAATATGTGTGGTGATACAAAGAGTTATATCAACAGTTGGAGATCTACATGTGCAGATGAAAAGCTAGGCTATATCCTGTTGTGTTTGTCTGCCCAACTTTGTAGCTAGAAAGTTGAAAAGCTGAAAGTCTTATGGACAATCTTACGTACAATGAAAGTCAATGTACAATCTGGACATTTGTCAGTCTAGTGCAGTGTAACTTGTTTAAAGACGCTTATAGCTAGGTGTAGAAATTTTCAAGACAAAAAAAGGAAGTCAACCACTACTTTTGTCAAGACTTGGACAAAATATTCTGTGTGTATCTCTTGATTGAAATGCTGTTGCTGAGAACAGTGTTACAGGCAGCTGTCTAGTGAATACAAATATGAAGGGAAAACAAACAATCGAAGGACTATTTCAGTTAGTTCTGCAGCCTTTCTTTCTACACAAGGTAATTTGGACTTTTGTTGTCTCTTCTCCTGAGCAGCTGCATATTAATGTTAAGTTTCTAACTTTAAATATAATATTTGATGAAAAAGTATTTTTAGCCAGTGCTAGTGTTATAGTTAGAAAGCTACTAATGTGTCTAGAATAACTTTTAAAAGAAACAAACGATGTCAACAGCTATGAGAAATAGTCTTTTTCAAACTAACTTCTTTTAGGTAATTTCTTTGGATTTTATGCCTATGATTGTTTTCTGCAACATTGATAAAATTTCCTTACTTAGTCAAGACACCAAGGCATAGAACCACTTATTTGCTGTAAAGTTTGCATGGGTTTGGTTTTACAGTATGAATTCAATGCAATATTGCCTAGAGTTACCAAAAAGATCAAGGGTTGTTATGCCAGCCTCAGACCAGATAAGTGGGATTTAGGCTGACTGACTGACTGACTGACTTCAGACTTTATTTAGTCTGTGACCCAAAATAACTTGAATCTGCATGTAATACAGACAAAGACAGGAAACAATACTGCAGAGAGCTAGCATGACCCACGGGAGATTGTGCGGCAAGTACATAGAAGAGTGCAAATACACTCCCTGTTGCCTCATCTGCAGTCAGGTTGTTCATTACTAGGAGAGGCTTCAGGGCCTGAAGACTCCAAGCAGGGTTTGGGACCCTGGTGCAGCAGCCATTTCAAAATTGTGCAGGGTTTGTCTGTAGCAGTAGCAGCAGCTTGTTCATTCGGCATCGGTAATGTAACCTGCAGGGCAGCAGGGATGAGCCTGAGCTCTGCAGTTATATCCCTAGTGAAGTTCTGGTGGGACGTGTCTAACCAGCGCAATGTCTTGGCAGCTCTACTAGACATCATTTCATATCATAGAGATATGAAAATAGTCATGTTTTAAAACAACCAGGGTGTTGCTGTGCTGTATTAATACAGGCATTTCTGAAGGTGAAAGAAAATAATATTTGGCAACAAGAATGGTTAATTTTTTATTTTTTTTTTTCAAAGTTCGTAAGGGACTTGAGTTTGCTAACTGTAGCACAGCTGGTGTCACACTTGACAAATCAGTTGGCCCTTTCATTTCCTTTTTTTCTGTTTAAACATTTAAATGTGCTTTCTCTGTCTCCCTGAAATTGAGTTTTAGCAGTGTCCGTTAACCAGAAGCTGGCAGGCCAGGAGAAGAGGACATTGCTTGGAAGGCACATGGTTTGGGTTGAGCAGTGGAAGTGCGGGGAACTGGTGAGGTTGACATGTTGAACCCATGAAGGTGATGTGCGGGAGAATGGAAAGGATAAAGTTAAGACTAAGCACAGCCTGGATGAAATTATGGGATTGTGTTGGATGCACATATCTTGATTAGTCTGCATTCTCACTGCAGAATAGATACATTGCCAGATTTGATTTGCACGTGTATCCTAAGCTATGTCTCAGTAATGTAGATCTAGAGCATCTCTGAGCTTGCACTGAAATTTGGTCTGTATGGATGGAAAGCAGGTTAAGACATCTCTAGTAGTTACATGCTGCATGATAGTGTATGTGTGCTTTTATGGCAAGCGTGTTTGTGAGTAATTGTCAGATTTTGACCTTTTTATGTAAAATATGATAGTTCTGGGTGTGAAAAATGCCCCTAAAATACATTTGTATACCCAAGTTCTGAAAACGAGTTCATATTGGGAAACACAGCAGCTGAAACAGGATAAAATTTCATCGAATTCAGATGAAACTGGATTACAGCAAAAGTGATTGGTTTTTTAGAGGGAATTAGGTGCCTCCTTCATTCTGGTATCTTGTGTGGTATCTGCTGGCTTTTTTTAGAGCGGTTTATATAGGCTAGGTTGTATTGGTGGGATGGGTAATACATGGTATGGAAATGACCATGTAATTGGTTTGCAACATAATTCATCAGAGGATTTGGCATTGGCGGATTAAACATACAGCTTTTTTTCTGGAATTGCAAAAATTAAAATTCATATTATTTCTTTGCTTACAGTGGGGAAAATACGCAAGAAGTTTGACAAAGGATGTAGTTTCTGTAATGTAGCTTCTGTAGAGTAATTGCAGATCTTAAGCCATGTGTATTACTAAGAATCTAAATAGTAAGAGTTATTTGTAGGAAATTCAAAAAGGATGTCATATTCTTATTTAATACTTTTCTGAGAAAACATTCCCTTAAATTCTGCCTTGAAATACTGTGGTTTTGGAGAGGGTAAACATTAGTTTATGGAGTTTTCTGTAATCTTTTCCTGTGTATTCTTCTTTAAGATCATGAAGACCTTTGGAAACCAATGACAAAGACATAATTCTGTTTTCTGGGGTGGGGTTTAGGTGTCTTTAATAGGTGGAGACTGTCTGACTTGTTCCCATCGTGGATGATCTTGACAGCGAATCTGCTCAGCCATGTCTTACGGTGCAGGTTTTGGGGATCCTAATCAACTAGCCCAACGCATAACTTCTAACATCCAGAAGATCACACAATGCTGTAAGTTGCATTTATGCATGTTTTTCTATAAGACTTTAATAATGGTGGTGCCCTCCATTCAAGGTTAGTTTCTCAGATTCGTTCATGGGAAATCACTCTGACTTCACCTGCTCATTTGACAGGCTTGTGGCACCCCACACAGCAGATCCAGTCCTTTATACGTATGGTTAAGTGTGATCTGTCCTGGGGAAGTATAGTGTCACTCTGTATTCATCAAATGAATAAATAATTAGTAAGATGGCTGCCGATAATAAGCCAGTTTTGTCCTGGCCAGTTATGTGGCACCTTAAGATGGTAGGTTGAGATGTTTGCTGAGCAAGGATTGCATCAAATATTTGCTGGAGCTTGAACTGTTTAGCCAGGACAGAAGCTGTGGCCTTGCGGCTTGCCCTTGGAAGTGCATATTAGGTATGTATTAAGATTGTGCAAGTTTTAATATATCTGTGCTTAGATTCATGCCACCTAATTTTTCTAGCCACCTAACTGGGGAATTTTCACTTTCCCTCCATTTTCCATTATGTTTTTAATATGTGTGTGTGCATGTAAATAAAGCAAATACAACTTGATCTCAGAAATTACACACAGTATACTGTTCATCAGAAGGCAGCTAGCTGTGAACAACATATGGCTAGGTTTTGGCATCCGTGTTCTTAATTTCGTGCAGGACGTAGTGTGCATGCAGAAATGGGTATTTTATTATTAAAACTTCAAATGAATTCTGATAAGTATGTCAGTTTTAATAAAAACTTTGATCTTTGTTTTGCAAGACAAGTTTTAGGAGTTGATATTTGTAGTGCAGATTAATGGCACAGATTGGGGTTTTGCGTATTTTTTTCAGCTACATTTTTTTATTTTCTTACAGAAAGAATGTCTTTAAATCTCAACAGACAGGAAGAAAAATTGCAATTTTGCTTTATTGAAAAGTTTATGTACATCAGGCTTGTATATCCTCAACCTTAAATTAACAAACTGGCTCTGTAAAAGCTCTTATGCTTTATTTCCTAAAATCTACTCAGTGCATTCACTCAGTCTCATGGCTTCTAACTTGGTGTTCCAGAGGCACCTGCCAACCTGTGACAGACACCAAGGCTCCAAGATATAAAAGAGAACTCTTGGTTGTCGGGTGACAACCTAAAGTGAAAACAGTGGTTGAAACTGGAGCATTGTGAAGACAGTCACTGAACATAGTTAACTATCTTGTGCTGGACTCAGCAAGTCCTTAGTCTCATCCTGCCTGTTCTGTCTCCTTTCTTGCTTCTGCTATGTCTCCCGTCCCCTTGTGACAAGGCATACTAAAAGCAAGCTGCCCAGGCTTAGATAGGAGACATGATATAGGGGTTACCTGCAATCCTGCTGTCCTCTCCTTTTTGAAATTTAGATGGCTAAAGTCTGAGCAACAGACAGGTGCTTCTGCCATTCCAAGACCCCAGTCCAAATCTGTCTTAGCCCTACTGCTGCATGGCTTCAGAAGCAGGAGCTTTGCCTTCAAAATCTCCAGTCAAGCACTTTTGTAGGACCGATAGGTACGCAGATGGATTCCATCCCTCGCTCTTCTGTAGATCTGACTGAACTGTAACCACTCAATTACTCTTGTAGTCCATTCTCCTCTGGTAGATTTTATGAGCGTCTGGATCTTATGGGCGTGCTGAACATGTTTCCTGGACTGAGCACTGTAAGGGCTTACATACACTTCTCTAGCTATTTTGTTCCTATATGTAGTACCTGTCCAGCTTTCTTTTGGAAGGTGTGAGCTGCAGGAACTTGCAGGTCAAATGGGAAGAAAACTGCAAGCCTGGGGACCCATGGAGCTAGTCAGCTGCTGAGCAGGTGTCTCTTACACTGCAATTTATGATCTTGGTTAGGGAGAGAGGGGGAGAGAAACAGGAATCTTGACCGTAAATCCATGTTTTTCCTTCTAAGCAATTGACTTGATTTTGCACTTCTGTCCAGAAATGCTTAGCATTTTTAAGATGAGTCAACATATTTGAAATCTTCTTGGTTAATCTGGAGTTGTGTAGATATTATGGTTTTCAGAGTGAGATTAATAGAGAAAAAGAGTTTCATTTCAGATTACCAAACCATATCAGGAGGTCCCTCAAAACTAATTCACACTTCTGCTGACATGCTAGCAAACTGTGAATACTACTACAGAGATCTAGATGAGATACAGGTTAGTTGAAAGGAAGATGGCTCTTCCAGCTAGAAGCCGGCCCTTTAACTGGGAGAAGTACAGAAGAACTTCCTGAATAAGACAGCACTGTGCTGCCGAGTTTTCATAATACACCAGAATTTTATAGGAAGTAGCACTGGTCAGAACAACAATCATTACTATAACATTTCTTCAAGGTTGAATTATTACACGTATCCCCTCCAAGTAATAAATTTGATCTGGTTCTTGATTAACTGTTTTTAATATGCCATACATATACAAGATAAAATACGTATATTAAATACCTCACATTTTATAATGCATCCACGTGACACTGCCGTTGTATCAATACTTGTAATCCTTACCTCCCTTCTTTCCTAGTTCATGTAGTCCACTGTTACCGATTGACAAGCAAAGCTCATCTCTATGCTGGTTTAGCATACCAATAATTAAATCAGTTGCAAGATGGCATTCTTTTTGGTTTGGGTTGTTCTGTGATAATAGAGAGGCCCTGTATTTGTATCAGGTAACAGCTGGGTTATCTTAGTACCCTTTTTAGAGAACAGATTTTATTAATCTGCTGATACAATCATGCAGTTGATTGTTGTGTTGAAGAAGGCTCTCTATAACTACCTGAAAGGAGGTTGTAGAGGGGTGGGGGTCGGTCTCTTCTCCCAAGTAACAGGTGACAGGACAAGAGGAAATGGCCTCAAGTTGCGCCAGGGGAGGTTTAGACTGGATATTAGAAAAAATTTTTACACTGAAAGGGTTATCAAGCGTTGGAACAGGCTGCCCAGGGCAGTGGTGGAGTCACCATCCCTGGAGATATTTAAAAGAAGGGTAGATGTAGTGCTTAGCGATATGGTTTAGTGATGGTTTTTGTCAGAGTTAGGTTGATGGCTGGACTAGATGATCTGAAAGGTCCTTTCCAACCTAGGCGATTCTATGATTCTGTGCGTTAAGAGGTGTAAATTGCTCCTCCGTTTTCTGAACCGCTGGTGAACTATTACAGTAAATGCTATCTGTAGTGGGCTGTTTGAGTTTCTTTGGAGGAGAGGGCACTGGTAGGTCAATTTTAGGACCATGAAGATATAATTGAGCTAGCTAATGGAAAGCAGCATACATTGCTGTCTGCACTCTGAGCTCTCTTGGAAACTTAAGCCAGGAGGGCACCTATATGTGTTTGGGATCCCAAACCCTGGGGCATTCTGTGAAATGAATGTTCTTTCAGCTGTCATTTAAAATGGATCCGTGCTCTGTTTTGCATTTCCAGCATTTCTGCAGAAATAAGTGATTATAACATCATTTAGCAACATCTAGGGAATGAAGTCTACTTTCCTCAGCCTGAAACTCATGTTATATCAGCGGCATCTCCGAGCTGAGATTTAGGGAACTAGTCTGTGTAGCGTTTCTCTGTGCATTTTGTTAAAACTGTTCCACTGAGCAGCTGGAAACTTTAGGCTCTTCTTGATATCCGATGCAGAGTGGCAGGCCTCAGGCAAGAGAGGGAGTTAGGCTCTCAGACTCACTCATAGTTTTAGAGAATCCTTGTGACTGTCTTTGAGCAGTGCTGTATGTAAAACCTGGGGAGCCTGAATCACATGTGCTTGAATGAGCTGCAGTGTTGTGTGCTGAACCTCGGTGAGGTCAGCGATGCCTGCGAGCTGTGTCTCGCTGGTTTGGTTTCGGGTCTGTGTTAACAGTGGTGAGAAGCAGATCTGTGAACAGCTAGGGAACGTTCAGATTTAAATAATAAAACCAAAGAACTGTATGATGAGCTTTGGCACCTCTTAGGCCTAGGCAGCTGCTAAATTTCTGTGTTACTAGAACACAATGTATGATTAAGGTTTGAAAGTCTGTCTGGAATCTGGTCCAAAGTAACTGTAATTCTCATTCCAGGCCTATCTTATATCTGATAATAAAATCTAGATGACATGCATTGTGTTGGATTTTTGAAATATGAATTTAAAAGTGGTTGAAGTTTGTCCCGAACTTTCTGAATATGAAGAACAGGGATACGGAGATCAGAACATACGGAAAGATGCAGGGTGTAGAGCTTCAACCTGTCTGGGCTTTGGAGATGGAGAACCTGTTGTTATCAAGGTGTTTTAATCAGTGTTTACTGAAGGAGCAGTAGTTCCAGAACTGGGTTTCATAGGTTGCACTTTCACTTATGTGGCAGCTTAATGGCATCTGCTCTTAACTTGAGAAAAATCTCGATGCCTTCCTTCAATGTTTCCTGTTGGTCACTCATTTACAGCAACTGGGTAGACGAGGAGTGAGTGTGGTGCACAGAAACAAGATGAGCTTGCAAAAAATGTTTTTGTGACAAACCAAGTCCTGCCTGCTTACAAATCTGTATTTCTATCAGGCATGTTAATTTACCATACTAGGGATATGCCTAGTAGGATGACAGCACTGAGTCCATATTGTGATTATTTTTTTCCTTTTTTTTTCCTTCTCTTCTTGAAGAGCGTGTAGCAAATTGTACAAGAGGAAATCTGTTCTTTCAACAAATGGAAAGATGAAAGTAGAATAAAACAAACAAAAAGCCTAATTTAAAAGCTTTAAAATATGTTGATTTCAGACTTTTTACAACTGTGAAGATGAGGGGAAGCAGTTCTTTGAAATCTGACAGTTTTCTGCATTTTAAATAATTGATTCTCTCTGTAGCAAAAAGAGGAAAAGCATTTTGGTTAAAAAGGTATTCCCAAGAGGGGGCAAAATGGGAGTTGCATTCATCTACAGGGACAACTGCACAGTTATAACACTAGGAAGGGTATGGTTAGAGGAGTAGAGGCCTCTTCTGCTCAGCTGGAAAGATTTGATTCATGTCTCTGACAGGAACTGCACAAGAAGAAGTAACCAGCCATGTTTTTTCCTCCCCCCACATACTTGTCTCAAGTCTCTCTCCCGTGTGTGGGTCATTAAGGAAGCAGACTTGTATGCCTTTGTTTTGTTTTGCTCCTAATATTTTCTTTGTAGCCGTGGAATATGTCACTCAGTGCAATCCCTGAAGATAAGCAAGAACGATACAGGCTAGGGAGGTAACTATCATATCTCCTTTGGCATCTTAAGCCAGGCTTTGGGAGCTGTTGGTTTAGAAGCAATTTAGAATGCTGCCTTTTGCTTGGGAACAAAGCCTGGCATTGATAAAGCACACCCAGTCTTTGAGTTTTAGAGAATTTCTGGTTTGCAAACTGTAATGAAGGAGTTACAGAACCTACGCTAACTGAAGTGAGGCATTCATATTCCCTCCCTACCTCTCCCTTTCCAGCTCCTCCAGTTTATAAAGGTCGCGTCAGGATTTTGTGTAGTGGTAGTTGCAAAGTCAGTTAGAATGGCATAATCTACCCTTGCTCAGTATTGGCAAGGTCAGTGATAGCGTACTTGACTTGTTCATGCACACTGAAAATCAGTCCAGCTGGAGAAACATATGCTGTGCATACTGCAAGATAATAATAAAATATAAAATTCAGTAGCCACAATGCACATATGGCTAGAGGGAGTCTGCCTGGCTTTGAGAGATTCTGTCTCATAAAAATTCTTGCTTTCTGCTGACTTTCTTTTCTGTTCGTTAATGTAGCACAAACACCGATTCATATAGAGCACATTCCCAGAAGGTCAACTTCAGCCAGCAAAGATCCCTCTGTCATGTGGTACCTCTCCTGTGACAGGAAGTTTGTCCAATTTCTGTTACATCCCGTGTTTCATATAAGCCAATATTTTCACTGGAAGCTGTTAAAATGGGGGTTGAATTACATCAGTTGTGTGACTTTCCCTTTCACCTTATGTAACTGTAGAAAATCATAAACATAGATTAAACCCTGAAGAATATTAGAGTTCTGATATATGCCTTTTTGTTGTGGATTAAGCCCAGTAGGTAACTAAAAGATTCAGCTAAATCAGGCTGAAACATTAATGAAAAACTGTATCTGCCACTATGTTTGTAACACCAACAGATTCACGTGATTATTCTTTAGCTAAAGAAGGTTACAGATGGGCAAGTGAAAAGCAAATTAAATTGCTGAGGTGTTGAAATCAGAGCCTGTATGAAAACAAAATTCTGTTTTGTCTATATTTAAAATGTGGTTTCATACAGGTGTGGTTTTTAAGCAGAAAGGCTTAAAGTAAAGCTTGTTGAGACTTTTAACAATGATATTGTCAGAAATTTCCAATTAGCTGCAGTTAACCAGATTTTATGGGAACATCCTAGTTAAAACAAATATTTTTTTTTTATTATTATTATTGTTGCTGTTTTCAGGAAGATTTCTTGGCTTTAGAATGAAGTTTCAGTAAAACCTGGAAAAGGCTGGTTATGTGGGGGTTTTAAGCACCCATTATGGTCCTCCACATTCCATTTTGTGGACTTTTCCAAGGCTGAGGAATTGAACTTGAATCCACTATATCCAAGTCATAACTTGAATATGGAGGATAATAGGAGGAAGAATTCAGATATTTTGGATCTTTCTAAATGCCTGTCTTTCTGCAATGAGGTGAAGTCATGAAGCCCACAATTTTTTTAGAAATAAACTATTTCTGAAAACTTCAAGCATGAATTATTTGCATGCTGTTCCTAAAGGCTTTGTTCTGTGTAAAGTAGCATATCTATTTAAGGTAGTGTGCCTCACAGATTTGTTTATGATTTTGGAGAGTTTTCTTAATATTTTTCTGTGGTTTGTTTTGTTTGTTAAAAATATTTTGGTTCTGTGGAAAATGACGTATCAAACAGTGTCTTATGTGGGTGACATTGCACACGATGGACAGGGATTTATTTATGCTAGCAGCAAAATAGAGTGAAAAATGGGTCTTCCATGTACACCCCAATGTGCTATTTGTGTTAGTATGTGCAGAAAAGGCAGAATTTTTCCTTGTCCTAAAGTGTTTTGTGTTACCTTAGTTAACTAGTCTGGGTGAGGTGGGGATGAGAGCTCTGGGAATTAAGCCATCCTACTTTGGACGTGGCTTAAATAACAATTGTAAAACCACTGTGCAATTTAAAAATAGAAAGATGACCAGTAAAGTCATCCATAATTTTGTCTGCAACTGTTCCTTTTGCTGATGGAGCAAGTACAAATGGACTCACCTAGACAAGATAACTTTGGCAAAACAGCCTGCATTTGCAGTGGAGGGGAAGTGATGTAGCCAGGGTCCTCATGCTCTTTCCTGTCTCTAGAGAGTTACATTTCAGAGCCTCTCTAAGTTACTTAAAATACCTATTCCAGTTCAATTCTGTTGGATTTTCCTCCTTGTGGGTAGGAGAAGAGGAGATTGCATGGCAGTTTGATTATCCAGAGAACCCTCTATCAAATCTCCTATAAATCTGCTGTGCGGGAAGCTGCACTCCAGTTAGAGCTCAGAATAAACCCAGTTCAGTGGTTGATTGTGGAGTGACACCTGAGTAACAGCTACTTGCTTGTGTTGACCAGGCTGTGATGTGTTGCATGTCTGTGCTTCCATGTTAGCTCCTGAGTTAGCTTTCCGTGTTATGACCTGACCTCTTAAAAAAAGCAAACAAGCTTTCTTCACATAGGTGGATTTGGTTCATGGTGTTTGTGCAGCTACTGTTTACTGCAGAATCATACATCGTTTTCATAACTTAATAAGCTACTGGTATTCTTTAGAGAAACGATACTTTGAGGTTTCAGGGAATTACCAGAGGCATTTTAGGATATGAATATGAAGTGATTGTAACTTGATTTAATGACTTCCCCTTGGCTGGGCTGTACTAATTGATTGCATGATCAGTTATTGTGCACTTAAACAATGTGTATTTAGTCTGCTCTACGCCCACATTAGAAGAACAGGCACTACTTCAATCCCACTTCACAGTGTCCTTGAAAGACCATTATAGGTGGTAGTACACCAGCATGAAATAATTACGACAGCACTGAAAAAACTAAGGCACATCCTGAACTTCTGACATGGTTGCTGATGTTCCTGGTCACTTGGGGGCATGACTCTATTTAAAAATGCTGGAAGCTCTAACAAAATCCAACAGGAAAGGGTACAAAACTTGGTATTTTCCCACTCTTCCATGCTTAATGAGTGTTTAGTCCTTAGAGCTCTGAGGGCAATCTTCATCCCCATCCTCATTTTATTTTCTCCTTCCCACACATACTTCAGTTACTGTGGCAATGAAGTAACTTCTCTGTGCTAATGTATTATCCTGTTTTAGAACAATCAGTGTTATACACTGAGTTAAGATAGAATAAAGCAAATGACTTAAAACCAAATTACTGAAGTTTTTAGATACTTGCTTCCAAGTAGGTGCACTCTTGGGAGTGGGGGTGCGTTTTACTAAGCTGGGGTCTTTTGGCTGGTGTCCTAGATTTGATTCCTGCAGTGAACTGTCACTCTTGGTTAGAGTTAGCAAAGTGTACAGCACTGTGGCATTGTGATTTATCTAACATTTTAGTCAGTGTGAACTACACTAGTAGCTTTAAAGAGGCACCTAAACTCATACAGAAAACTTCAATCTGCTGAATTTATTGCAACTACATTATGTTGCTATGTGTAACAGCTTTTATGAAAGATTGATCCAGAAATGTTTTCTGCAGTGTCTGTCCATCTTTAGTCACAAACCCTTGGGTGAAGTGCAGAAGGAAAACACAGTGAATTGGATTTGAATAAATTGAGGAAGTCTGTTGTCCCTAGGCAAAAGCAGTTTGAACTGGTGTAATTTTTTACAAATAATTCCTCTATTCCAGTAACCTGCTCTGAAGTGACTCTGAAGTTTATTAGATTCCACACAATTTAATCTGTAACTGGATGTGGTATTTGTTGACTCATTTGTTCAGCTGAGAACAAGTAGGAGATTTCTTCATAGTTACCCAACCGGTGTCAGCATGTGTAAGGTCTTTGACGAAGCCTTTCTGAATGGTGACTGTGCTGGTGTGGTATTCGCCGTATTTGCCGGATGAAGCCATGGCTGAGCCTGAGCCTTACCTGGAGCAGACTGCACATTTGGTGTGCACAAAGGAACGCTTTGCTGATTCTGTTTATTCTGCATGGGCTCAGGAGCTAGGAATACGACTAAAAATCCACGGCTTAAAAATCCCCTTTGTTAGTTTTAGTCCTCTGAACCTTAGGCAGCGTCTAAAACCCTATGTGTCCCTTTTTAAGTAAAAGACGGTGGCATTTGGGGGACCCTCCGCATTGCAGTTAATATTCAGGAGCAGCTGTAGCCGCTGGTTGGAACAGTGCTCTGCTCCTCCTTTCTCTGACAGGTCCCCAGCCCTGCAGTTCTGTAAGGCAGGTTTCATTGTACTCGCTCCGCCTGCTTGTCTGGTTCTTGTCCTCTGCAGTACATTGACTCTGTGTTTGTTGTTCCTCTTGCTGCCAGTGTTTTTTCCACGCACACCCAATGGGTGCCGCATTTCCTGTGGAAGCATTAGAGCACAGCTTTATGAAATTGGGCAATGTGATGGGTCTGGCTTGGACTGTAGCACCGAAGGAAACTGTTCCTGCGTAGCTGTAATGCAATCTTAGGTGATCCAAGTAAGAAGTGAGGTTCCAGGATGCAAAGGGGTAATAAGCAGGTCTCATTAGGCATATTTCCCCCTCACCCACCCCCCTCTCATGCTTCTGTGTTGTGTCCTTTTTAGAATTCTGTGGGTTACGCGTTGATTCACCTCGCTCTCTAGCTGTAAAGCGGCAACAAGCTTGGTCATGGCCCCTTGAGGGTTTAAAGTTTGGTTTTCCAAATATCAAATTGAATGGAGGTTGAGGTGGGAAGACAGTTGATTGTAGGTAACTTGGGAAAGCTTCTCTCCTGTAGCTGGAGTTACTGGTAAGCGTTCCAAAGTTAGACCACCCTCAGTTGGGGGTAACTTTGCTTGCTTCTATGTTCTTAGAGGCAAGAAGTTGTTTACGTGTTGGTCTTCATTGTATTCATTTATTTATTTGTATCTTTATTTTAAATTTGAAACTTCCTGTGTGATCTTAAACATTTTCATGTTCAAGGAGCAGAACCAGCAGTTATGTCAATATAGATTTACTAGTAGTAATGGAGCAGCTTTGCAGAACTGGCTGAAAAACAAAGGAAGATGAGGAGAAAGGAGATGAAATTTCTTGTTTCCTAGCCAGCTAAAAGCCAGCTGTTAAGCAAGGGTGATGTGTGATCCGATGTGTGAAATACATTTTTATCTATGGAAAAAATAGTATATATTGCAGATCTGTCAGGCACATGTCTCTCAAATGCTTCTACCTGTTAAAAAATGTAAATATTTCCACTGTAAATCTCACTACTCTTCTAACTCATATAGAGAAAAGGATGCCTTTTATATGAGACACTATTACCAGTTTTTTTCTGTCTTTTTTTTTTGGTACTCTTTAACTAGAGGGGGAGCTTCCACTGATTAGAAATGGAACCACTGTTTGCTTTAGTAAAAGTAAACATGAGCTGACTCTGAAATAATTGTCTCTGTAGGAATTCAAGTTTGGTCTTAATTGTTTCTCTGGCTCATCATTAACCATGTCTGACCTGTTCCTGAGCGTGTGACTGGTCTGAGAGTAGCTGAGTAGCTTTCATCAGCTAATAGTTATGTATGATGAGATCTAGATCAGGAATGTCGCAAAGACAAGTGGAAAGTCTTCTTACTAATACAGTATTGCTTCTTTCTAATGAGAGACTCATTTTCAGGTGGAAAAAGTGAGATTCTTTTCTTTTGCATGCGAGACAGTTGCTTGGAAAAAATGTGTTTTGCTTGCGTGGTATCGTGTACCCTGCTTCCTGCGCTGCCCAGTTCCCAAGGGGGACTTGCCTTCTGCGGTGGCTCATTGCCAGCCCACAGCTTACAAAGTGCCGCTCCTTCAGGGTAGCAGTACGAGCCCTGGAAGAGCTGTTGATCTTCATTATACGCAAACATCTACCCTGATCTTCAGCGTAGAAGTGGCTGCAGGAGTTTTTGTGCCTCTGATGGAGGCTGTTGCCATATCCCGGTGACTTTGAAGAACGCATGTGTGCACGCAGTGTGCGCCTGTCTGCAGCTCATGAGCAAAGTCCAGAGGCTAGCTGTACATACCCAAGGAACCTGAGTTAAAATGTCAGATTTTGCACTGAAATGGATTAAAATCATGCATAAGATCCAGTCAGGCTCTGTTACAGGATTGGTGATGCCCAGAAGGATAGGAGGGACCTCTGGTAGTCATATTACTTATGTCTCTCAGAGCTCCTTGGGAAGTTGGAAGAATTGGGAAGTGGGGAAGGGAAAACCGTAAAGGGTGAGGTAACCTTGGAACCCTTCAAAACTATGCTCTGATCTTTGGTCCCTGACTGTTACCAGTGTGTTTACAGTGCAGAGCTAGGACTTCATGAGCTGGGCTGAAGCCTTTGGCTGTCTGGGACACTTGAGTGTTACTGATGGATTAGCAGTTGCCAGGTGCCTTGATGTGCCAGCCTGAACTTCCTGCACAGGGGCAAAAAGCTGGTTAAACAAGGGAGGCATACCCTTATAAATAGCACCGTCAGCAGTGAAGCCAAAAACTTAGGGGCCTGTGTTTTGTGAAAAGTACTCCTGGGTTTCCAGCAGCTTTGCTCTCCACCTCCAGTGCCAAGACCCTCTCCCTGCTTGTTTCCCAAATGGGGTGGTGGAAGGAGCCAGCAGAGGTGTTTCTACAGTCTAACCTTCAGGAGCAGAGGCTACCCTGCTTTTCCCTTGAGGAAAGGAAGGGATATTGACTTTTATCTAAGAAGTTTTGAAGCCAGTTCATGCTTTGAATCAAATTCTGTAAGACCTCAGCGTGTACATGTGAGGGAACACAAGACACTCTACCTCTGTGACCCAGGTGGTAATGTCTCAAAGCCTGTTTTAAATTTTGTTTTTATCAATAAAGCTGTATGAGTTCACAAGTCTGGACAACTGTCTGTGGTTTAGGTGGTTTCGTGATTATATGAATAATATTACTGTATCAAATGTCTGAATGAGTAGTAGCAACAGTAAGAAATCTGTTAAAAACCAATCCAAACCAAAAGAATTCTAAGACTATAAAGAAATACCTTTTTTATCCTCCATACACTCCAGCATGTTTATATTAATATGAAGGAGTACAAAGGATGCGTTTCATTTACTTATCAACCTGCAGGTATGCACTGTAAATCAAGATTTCAGGAAGGTCAGCTTCTCTACTTCCTGTGTTATACTGGTCCTACCAACTTGCTTTTGGCTTTTTTTATGAAGACAGCTTCAGGAGCGCTGCTGAAGACTGTTGGCCAAAATTTATTTTTACCGCTCTGCCTTTTTTCTGTTTGTTTACTTGAGTAAGCAACGTTTCGCTTTTCAATGCAGTATACTTCATATATACAAAAAAAATCTAAAAGAGAAATGCTGTTTTTTTCTGAATAATATCCTTATTGTGAAGGTTAAGTTGGAAAATGCTAAATTACAGCAAGCCCAGAAAAATTGGTGTTTGTTCAGTCTGTGGGGTTTTTTTCCCCTTAATTTATTTTATTTTGTTTGAGATTTAAAAGTCTGTTAGCGTTTTGCTATTTTGATGCATATTTACAGACTTCTTGGGGAAATATGTTTTAATATTATGTTGAATTCTTGAATCACAAGGCCTGAACTGGGATGAACTTCCTTCTCCCTGGAATTGTATAGCTGACCAGCTACGCGGTGCTGGCTTTTAATTTCCCCTCAGTTATCTGCTTGTGTTCAGTTTTAGAAGTAGGATAAATATCCAATTAACTTGGAATGCAAATATTTTAAGTATAGGCTTTGTTTCAGAGAATTTTTCGAGTGAGAGCCTTTATTTAAAACACAAACAGGTATTTTCTTTATTTGCAGTTAAATAATGCATCTCTAGGTGGCAGCAGGACACACCGGTACTTTTTCTGTCTGCAAAACAGCTGTTAACAGAGTGCTTCCAGTTTGTTTCGTTTTGTTTTGCTTTTTATTCTCCCTGTAAAAGTACATACAGAATCGCTGAGTTCCTTGGCTCTGGAATCCGAAGGGAGAGTGCCTTGGAACAAAAAAAAGATAATTTGTGCTCGGTTTTATAGATATTAAACCATCACACTGTTGAAGATAACACCAGCTGGCTGTCTGTTTGTTTGTTTGTTTGTTTTAAAACAGTGCATTACACTGAACACAAAAAGAAGGCTTAATTACCCAAAGCCGGTATTTATCAGTACGGCCGGAGCAGCGCGGGGACCCCCTGGTCCTCCCCCGGGCAGGGACGGGCTGATGCTCGGCGACAGGTGGTGACTCTTGCCAAAATTCCCAAATTTTTTGCTTCTGTTTTGCTGCTTTTCAGCTCAATTAAAATGCAAGCTGTGTGAAACCCATTTTACAGGGCTGTTCCCCTCAGTTAATTCTTTTAGTATCTTATGTCCACTCATTTTCCCCCAAAGACTTCTACCTTGAAGGATTTGATATTTGACTTGTGCAAAACTTCCCCCTTTTTTTGATGTCTTCCTTACCTGGGTATGCACCGAGGGAATTGGCTATAGCAGTTGTCAACATCGGGATGGTATGTAAAGTGGTGTAGAAAGTCCAATATCATCTAATTCAATGGAGACTTGTTATGAAAGAAAGCTTAGAATTAATATTATTACTAAAAATGTTCAAAGGAATTCCAGTTTTATCTAACTGCTTAACATAAGTCACAGGTAACTTTCTTCTTGTAAATGAAGTTCTGTCTGTTACAGATCTCTTCCATGGTATATGAAAAAATACTCTTTTAAAAAAAATATAATTGCTTTCTTCATTACTTAGAGATGGCTTTTACTGCAATTTTAACTGTATTTAGGAAAAAAAAAGGATAGTGTGCTATTAAAGTGAGGATCCCATGTACTATCATACTGTTGTATTTTGTAGTGACTGTGTGGTACACCAGTCTGCCTGGGGAGGGCCACAGAAGTACAGGGAAGACAAGTCTACTCTTAGTCAGGGTCATGCAAAAATAAAGTCATTTTGCATATGTATTCTTTCATTTTAGAAGATGTGGGGGTGTTAAGCTGAGATAAAGCACGCTGAGGGTATTAGTTTTGCAGTGTAATATCCTTGAAGTGTCTGTCCATTTTTCTCCTTTCTCATGTGACAGTAAAATACATTAAGCTGAAAATAAGGCTCAGATGATGTGTCACTTCTTGCAGTTCAAAACTAATATTTTTTTTTATGAAATACACCTAAAAATTACTGGTGGTTTGTATCCCACATTTAAAAATGTAAGGATATTAAAATTGCAATTTAAACCGGACACCTGACTTTTCTTTTGGTTTTAATGTACTCTAAGCCATGAATACTTTGTTGCTGTCTCTTCATTAATGCACTGGTTCTGAAATATTTTTGTATGATAATGTGATGGCAGTCTTTCATATGGCTTTCCTAAATTACGTGTGTAAGAGATGATTAAACCATAACAAGAATTGTGCTGCTTGCTTTAGAAATTAATATTAAAAGGCCTGATTTATACTTGTTATAGTGGGGCTACTAACTGATCTTTAAATTGCCTGTTTCTTCCTAGACACTTGAATACATTCCCATCTTTTATAAGAAACCCTGGGCTTTGTCTTTGACTTGGCAAAAACCATTCAATAGTTGTTCTGGGACTTCTTAAGTGGAGTCTTTGTAGTAACTTGAAAAAGTCTTAAGTATCAGTTTCTGTCAACTTTTATGGCTTAAGAATTGTCGAGCAAAAATGCATAAAATTAAGTGTGAAGTGTTTGTGCCCCATTAAAATTTCTCTTCCTCTTCACAAACAGCTGCCGAAATACAAAGAATACTACATCAGCTTGGAACACCACAAGACACGCCTGAGTTGAGGCAACAGCTGTGAGTACTTCACATGAAAACGTTTTATGTCATTGCATTGTAAACAATCTCCTGGTAGGTGATGAGGTGGTTTTTTTGTTAGACAGAGATCTTGCTGAGATCTCACCGAGAAAGGCAAGTGTAGAAAAATACTTGAAATTTAAATGTTGAGATCCACTTTTTTAAATTAATCCTGGATAGTCTGTAAACTAGAGTCATCTGGTTTGCCCATGTATGTTGCCTGCAGTATCAATACATCTATAAGACCTATGCTGTATGTCAGCAAAGGGAAAGTGGCAGGACCAGAAAGCAATATCACTGTTTAAAAAGCAAACACCGCATCCTGCCACCCCAATCAGCGCTTCAAATCTGTCTGTATAAGTTTCACAAGGTAATGAATATATTGGGTTTTTTTGGGACATGTGATACTGGGGGAGAGAGGGAAATGTCTATTTAGTGATGAAAGCTACAGTGAGGGGTGACATTATAGAGTAGACACATACCAGAAATACTAACACAGCAGAAATGAAATAAGGCTCCAGGGCAGATGCTGTGCTGTAGCTCAGTCACCTGAAGGTGGACTTTCATTAACATGCCACTAGGAGAGGCAGTCAGCTGCTCTCCACTTCTCTGCACAGTCTGATGAACCGGTATGATTTTTTCCATTAAACTCCTCTACCACATTAATCTTAGCATAATAACTGCATGTAAGTGACGTGTTGTGCTAACCCTGTGGGTGAGAAAGTTGCCAGGCTTCAGTGTGGTTAGTGCCGCACTGTGGCCATTGGATAGGAGGAGGTGTGTATTGGTCCGAAGGCATCACATTCATTTTGTGTGAACAGCCAAATTGCTTTATAATAGCCCGAGTTCAGGGCCTATAACGTTAGCCAGGTACAATCCACAATAGATATCCTACCGGAGACTAAATAGGCAAAGAGCAACATACAGTTTATGCAATAACCAGGCAGGATCTAGGCACAAATTCATAACTAAACAGGACAGAAACTGTTGTGAAGGACACGTTCCAGTACCTTTATGGAGGTAATATATATGGTAAGCTTCCTTGAGTTTTCATCTGTCCTTTTTTCACTTGTCTGAACATTTGGGCTTTCCTTTCATGTTGGTATATATCTGAAGAGTTATTTGATTATTTTAAATATTGACGTTGATTGCTTACTAATAGCTTTCCACATAAAACCTTTTTATATACACTGGGGAGGAGGATGCAAGAGCAGGTAAAGAATTTGAGTTGCTCCAGGAAAAAAATATGAAGAGTGGTAAAGAAGTATGTGATAGTATCAGAAGCAAAGAGACAAAATACCAAAAATAGCAATGCTGTTGCAAACAAGTTTTTTTTTTTTTTTTTTTTTTTAAAGCACCGTTAAAGCTATTAGTAAATAATGAAGTTTTCAGCTAAGTTCACAGCTATTGTATCGTGGGAGGATATAGATCTCTTTGGATGAGCTTCCCAGTAACTGTCAGGAAATGCTCTTTCATGGGCTGTGGTATCAGAATTATATTCAAGCTACAGTTCTTCCACACAGAAAAAAATTGGTCTTTTCTACAGTTATTCTGAACTCAGAAATGACTGGATGTTTCCAACTATGATAGCCTCGAAAGGACTATGAAAAGCATGTTTAGATATTCATAATAACAGGAAACCTATTGCTGCGCGTTGGGAAAATAGAAGAAACCTTAAAAAAAAAAGTGCGTAATGATGCTGTTGCACTGAGGAACGTACTTTCTTCAGCATCTGTCCCACCTGGAATTCATGATGTTATGCCTCTACAGTGAAGAACAGAATAAAAATGGCTTCATGCGCTGTAGAGAAGAATTTAGTACTGTAGCTTTTCTGAGAATCAGTGAAATTCAAATGAAGTAACCCAATGGTTTCTAATTAAACTTTGCATTTGGTTTTAGGCAACAGAAGCAGCAATACACCAACCAGCTTGCCAAAGAAACTGACAAATACATTAAAGAGTTTGGATCTCTTCCTGCAACAAGTGAACAGGTACAAAACCGAAGAGCATGGCTTGTTTGACTATCATGTTGGCTCATGTAGAGTATTTGAGTGACTTCAGTTCTGCATGCCTATTTTTGTGCTCCTCACCAGGCTTTCAAAGCACTGTTTAGTTAGTTAATGTATTTGCACAACAGGGACACTTACAACATAAGAATATTTTGTTGCAGTCCAGACTTGTTCCAAAGTTGTTTTTATGTATCGGGAATGAGGTAGTTTGACTGAAATGGTAGAAATCAAGGCAGTGAGCTTTGCCTGTGATTTCAGGTAACTGGGCACTTTGTAATCTGTTGCAGTGATGCTAAGTCTGACTCTGCAGGCACTCTGACTGCTTCCAGGGTCAAGGAATTGCATACCAAAACCACTTGCAGGGCAAATGACCAGACTGTACGAATAATTTGATGTACGCAGTAGGTCTGTTCTACATCGCTCAGATCGGCATATGTGCTATGTCTTGCACACAGGCTTTTCCTTTTTTAAGAGTGTACAGGAGCTGTTACTAAAACAACTTGTACAGTCTTGAAACTACTTCTTTCCCAGGTCTGTGTAATATCTCCTCAGGATGTAATATGTGAAATGGCTGCTGTCATCAGCACACTCCTGTCTGCCATCCTATGGTTTCTTATCCTAGCAAAATCTGTTGCTTAAATAATGAAGAGCAACAGGATCCCAGAAAAAACGGACTCAGGTTATTGTCACTCAAACAACTTGCCTGGTCTGTGACTGGTTACCAAGAAGCCTTTAGGAAAAATGAATTGTCCTGAAACACTGACTTCAAATGGCAGGCCATGATCCATGTGTTCTCATCCTGTCAAGTTGTAAACTTCTAATAGAGGTGTTAAAACTTGGTTTTGGTATATAACCTCTAGGCCAGGCAAGGTATGTTTGGGGTGTTTTTGTATGTTTTTTCTGTTTCTTTATCTTGTAGCTGAAAAGTTGGCGGTGAGATGTTTTACTGTTTCGTTTTACTCCTTTTATGATGAACATCTTTATCAAAGCTACTTCTCAATGAAATGCATAAATAACAGATTGATGAATGGCATTTGTAGCCTCTCAGAAATTTGAAAGGAAGGGTTGATGTAATGTATACATTTAGGGAAATATGGTGGAGGTGCTCTCACTGAACAGAAAGTTGGCTGTGCTCCACCCCACACCAGGACATGCGTGCCCAGTATTCCTCTTCCTGCCCCCGCATCTTAAAAAAAAAAAAAAACCAACCAAAAAAAACCACAAAAAACCAACCCAAACAACCCCAAAAAAACCCTAACAAACAAACAAAACACCAAAAAGAACACCAAATCTGAAAGGTTAGAACAAGTATTTTTGTACCTATTCTTAAGCACTTCAGGGAGGATGTGAACCCACTTCTGGATGCAGATCAATATGTATTTCCAACATTTATGTAAAATACATGTGAAGTGCTCTGTTCTTTCTTTTCTGCACCCTTCCCCCCCATTCATTCAATTTTGCATAACTCTAACCATTCTATGGTTTTAGCATCCACGGTATCAAAATATTTCACACTTAAACAGTAGTTTTTATAATCAACAGATAGTAAGGAAGGTAGGAGATTTCTTGTCCCTGTCCGTTTCTTGTTTCCAGCTGTTAAATGAAAATAAATACACCGATTTCCTCTTTAAATTGTGCAGAGTTATGTGATCCCAGAGGGAAGGAAGGTTTGTTCATGCAGTTGCAAATGGTTTTGTAGACAGCCTTCTCTTACATCTATTTAGAAAAAAAAAAAAAAGAGTATATGCCTTAGCATTGAGCAGCCTGGAAATGGCGGAACCTTGAAAAGCCAGAGCTCATTTGACTTGGTAAAACTTTTTCTCCTTCAGCGTCAAAGAAAAATACAGAAAGACCGTCTTGTGGGGGAGTTCACCACAGCACTAACAAATTTCCAAAGACTCCAAAGGCAAGCTGCTGAGAAAGAAAAAGACTTTGTAGCCAGAGTAAGAGCCAGCTCAAGGGTATCTGTAAGTATCGGAAAATGTGCCATTATACTCTGTTTACAATCATGTTGGTGGTGTTGGATGTCAAACTTGTCTCCACAGTCCTACTTACAAAAGCTCATATCTGACTCCAAATACTGCAGAACGTGTGCTAAATGATTTAATAGTAAAGGCTGAATTAGGTTGTAATAACCCCCCTGAGAACTGTTACTTTTTCCCTTGCCTTGTCACACAAAGGTATGAACAGCCCCTGGGTTCATGCCGTAATCTTGCAAAAGCAATTTTTAGTAGATTTTGAAATGCTTTTGCTGGACCTTTAGATATCAACAGATTTTTCCTACAGGGAAGAATCATGTGCCAGATTTCTATGCAGTATTACAGTGAAGTGCTGAGAAGCTTGAGATGTTGAGCTTTTCCTTGTTAGCATATCAATTTTGCCTTTTCAATCTGTGCCAAATACACGTTGCTGTACTTGTAAATTTTAGGAGGCAGTTACTGAGCTGAATATTTTTGCTTGTATTTCAGCTTTATGAGTGCATAAAGCAAAATCAGGATGAGAACATGTTAAATCATGTTTCAGTTTGAAGTCGACTTACCTTGTAATACTGACTCATTATAGAAATGCTGACAGTGCTCTTTTCAGGGCCATAATGTTTTATTTATTTTTTTTAAACACTGATCATGTAGGGTGGTGCTCCTGAAGATGGCTACAAAGAAGGAACACTTGTCTCTTGGGACAGGTAGGCCGAATTTGTTAATAAGTCTTACCCTAGCTCAGAATAGTAAATGGCCTGTGGTGAAGCCAGCCACCAATTATTTAAATTTTTTTAAATTTTTTTTTTTCTCATCAGTTGCCTTTTTCTGAAGGGAGTTGGGATAGGTTGTTCAGTTAGGCTTTCTTCTGTAAGGCAAGTGTAGAGAAGAGGCTTTGGCAGGATAGGTGGGAAGAAAAAGGAGCAGTTCACATCATCTCCCTGTTTTTTCCCCATGCTTCAGCTTTAGTCATCTTGTTAAGCTTCCCTAAATCTGTATTTGGGCTTCATGAGACTCAAACTTGGTAAGCAGTGTCCAACCTGGGCATAGAGTAAAATTCTTAAGCTGTGGTGAGGGTCCAGTGTTTCCTGGGATCTCTTACTGCTTCCATACTCTCCAAGAACTGCTTCTCAGTCTCAGATTCTGGTTTGTTGGCTAGCTTGCTTTTGCCTCAGATGGTTATAAACCCTGCAGTTTATCATTCAGAAGAAACTTTGCCATTGTATCCATACTTGGAATTTCCAATCAGCTAGCTCAATGTGCAACATTGCTACAGCAGCAGTTTCCTATACCAAAGGTGTGAGCACTAGAACTTCCGTGTTAGCGGGACAGGTAAGGGTAAAAATGTGCATTTTGTTAACCGATAATGTAAAGTATGTGCTATGTACTTAACTGTCATTTTATTCTACTGAGTTATTTCCCATCGTGCCTATTCAATTCTGAGTGGTTTGTTGTGTTTTTTTATTTGCTAGTCAACCGCAAGCACAAGTGCAAGATGAAGAAATTACAGAAGATGACCTCCGTCTTATTGAGGAGAGGGAATCTTCCATTAGGCAGCTTGAGGTAAGTACAAGTGGTTTTACAGCAGAATATGCTTTTAATGTTTTCAAAGAAAAAACATTTTATAGTGGCATGAGCATTAATTGCAGATATTAATCTTGAGGAGTTAGGGTTTGTTTGTGGGTTTGGTTTTTTCCTTCAAAACTACAAATATTGCCTTTATGTACGAAATGTGCATTAGAAATCTACTGTGTGAAAGCCGTGTTTTGGTACTGTGTTTAACCTCAGTGGTTCAGTTATGGAACAAGAAAGTGCTCATGTGATTGCAAGAAAAAATACATATAATTTTTTTCCAACATGGAGGTCATAACCTTTTTTAACAGTGACTATAAATGTAGCAAAATTATATCTTTCCTCCCAGGTATTCCCAATGTATTGTTCAACATTTACATTTTGTAAGTGGCTTTTTTGAACATGTCTGGAAATACAGAGATACTCTGTTTCATTCAAACTTTTGTAATTAAGGACTTGTCAAAAAGCTAAAAACCTTTAAAAACAACATGTAAACTACACAAAAAAATTATCACATGTGATGAAATACTGACATCAATAGACATCTGTAAAGACAAAATTCATTTTCCCAGACGATCTGGAATCTACATCTCTACCATCAACAAGAAAGATGCTGGAACTGGAGTTTGTCAGGAGGTCTTGCTGATGCATGTGGCAAAATCCATTCTATGTATAAATTTTTCAGTAATCTCTCCCTTGCCACCCATACTTTAATTTACAGTGAATTGAACTAAACATGCATCAGTCATTAGTTAAGAAGAGATCATATGCACAGTGGTAACATGGCATCTATCACTTCATCGTAATCAGGTGGGAATAGGATTATGCAATACAGGTGCAATAGCATGGACATATTATAGAGGTAGTTTCTGTAAACTGTGGTGCTTATGAAATTTGTGTACTCAAACTAATGCAAAATACTTTCTCCACACACTTTTTTTTTAATTTGGCTTAAATAGATAGCTTTCAAGCAAAGTTGGCATAAGCCTTTCCCTTCAGTTTAAACTAACATAAGCATATGTGTAGACAAGCCCTCGGCAATGAGAAATCCTGTTTGTGATGTGAAGCGTACTTTGTGCGCATACTCACCTTCAGTTAGTTTGATTATGATAAATTTGGTCTCACAGTACCAAAAAAACCCTTCCAAATAAACATATTAAGGTGGGTTTTTTTTTAATCTCATAGTTTAAAAAGTCATGGATGCGTACTTGGGAGGAGAAGGAGCAGTATTTATATCTAAATGTACAGAAATGCTAGAATATATTATGTCAATTAATGCGATGATTGTTTCCTTGCAGGCAGATATTATGGACATCAATGAAATTTTTAAAGATCTAGGAATGATGATCCATGAACAAGGTGATGTGATAGGTAAGTCCAATTCAAATATTCTCTGAAAATTTTTTATTCTATTTCTCTGGGGAGCAGCAATGTAAACTTTCTTTTGCTGGAAAAATTCCTCTAATGAGAATATCAATGCTAAAGCAAATAAGGTGCAACCTAATAATGGGTGGACTGGCCGAGGTGACTGGGAATACCTTAAGAAAGTGTGTTTAAAATGTAGTTTAAAACATTATGTAATTTTTCATGTGTGTAAAATGTCTTTAAAAGTAGTTTTTTTTGAACTGTTTGTACATAAAATTGGAGTTCATGTGGGGATTTATAGGATATTGACTAATGCCAGAAGTGTGCAGATTCAGCAAAGCTTCCTGCTTTGCCCTCCATGCAGACAGCTTTATTCTTTTAATGAAACATGATTGGAAAATACATTTCCTGACTCTGCCGCTAAGCCATGCTGTTGTCTATGTCCAGCGTACGTTTTCAGGGCTTTTTCTATCACCTTAGCCCATAATCTGTTCATATTTTTCCAGGGGAAAAAAAAAAATAAATCTGTGTCAGTATAATAGAATACCAAACTAGTCATGCCTCTTGGGGTGTTTTGTGTATCTGTTTCCTCTGTTTTCATAGGCCTTAGCACATTTTTAATTTGAGCAGAGGGTAGTCAGTAGCAACTTGGAGGACAAGTAAAAGTTGTTTTAAATTAAAAAAAAAAAAAAAAAAGTTGAAGTACTGAAAGTTTCTACCCCAGTTGGTATCAAAGGCTCAGCCCTGCTTCTAGAACAGCAGAGCTGTTACTGACATGAATTCAGCCACTCGTTGCCTGGGTGGTTCAGAAATGAACTCGGGCGTAAGTATAGGTTGGATCAAGCTTCCATAATGCAAGGTATAAAACTTTGGGTTTTGATGAAGACGCCAGCAGTTGGGGGGCAGCTGCTACATATGCTCTCAAGTGTATTTTAGCATTCCAAACCTTTGTCTGGGTTATGACTAACCAAAATTTGAAATCTTTCCTTTTCAAATGAAGACAGCATAGAAGCCAATGTGGAAAATGCAGATGTTCATGTGCAGCAAGCAAACCAGCAGCTGTCAAGAGCAGCAAACTACCAGGTAATGTCAATACCGACTGCCAGTTGTCTGTAACTCTCCTTTCTCAGTAGTCCTGACTTCTACTTTCTTAAGCAGTTCAGATTTTGCTTATCAGTTTCCTCAAAGCTTGGAGACTTACTTAAAGGTTTATGTTAGAACATGATGGTATTTTGAAGTCACCATAAAACAAAAGTCAGTGACTTCTGAAATTTTTGTGTTTCCTGTAAAAATAGCCAGGCTGTTTCAGAGCACCTGGAGTTACACATTTATTTAAAAACAAAAAACAAAACCATAACCCCAAACAAACGAACCCCTCCTTTGACAGCTCAAGAAATAAAAGGTTCCTGTGTGTTGAGAGCAAGCCTCTAAAGGTCACTAGAGGAGTAGGAAAGTCTTCTGAAGATGTTACCAGTTAGCACAAATTTTTGCTGTCTAAAATCTTCTCAAAGCTGAATATATCTAGCTTCTGTTAATTGCTACCCTGATGCTAAAAACATATTTCAAACTCTCAAATTTTTTTTGAAAAGCCTTTTAAATACCTTTAAATGCCACTTCTTTATAACATTTTGGAACTTATTAGAAATAATCTTATTAGTAATAAATCTTCCTTCTTAAGTCAGAGTTAGAGTTAGCCCTTAGACTTTTTTTTTACCTTTTTTTTTTTTTCTTTTTTTTTTAGTTAATCCTCTTATGTGTGTTAGTAGTAGCCAGGACAGTAAATCAATGACAAAATGTCTGAAGGATTGCCTGCTGATTTCAGAAGTGGGAGAGGGAACGGGGTGGATGCATCCTTGAACTGTATTCTAGGTGGCACTAATTGGCATGTTAAATATGGTTGATGGCTCCTATTTTGATACTGACAAAGTTCAGAGAGAAAAAAAAAATAGCGGCAGGCAAAATTTTCTGTGGAAGGTGTTAGTTTTCTGGTTGAAATTTAAAATGAAAAATTTTGTGCTTTATCTTGAGGAGCAAAGGTTTAATATCTTCTGATTTCAAAAGAAGATTATTGAGACTTTTGACAAGCTTCTGTTCAGTGGGTCTTGCAGCAGAGATCAGACACTCGACAGAGTTGGCCTGTTTGAAAGGATTGTGTAGCTTGCTTCAGAGTTGAACTTTCCTTTGTTTGAAGACTCATCCTTGTTCCAAGATACTGAAAAAACATTTTCACTTTCATCAGGCTTATTTTAGTTTTGGCAACTGTTATATCTGTATGCCCTGACCCTCTCAAGGAAGCGTCAGAGGCCCAGGCATGCTGGCAGGGACGAGGCTGCACATGGTTGGTGTCCTCACAACTCCTGTGTGTGGTTGGAGGAGGTATGCAACACTCATCTGCCATGTGGGGTACATACGTGCAGCAGAACTGTTCGGGCAAAGCCAGGCTCCCCTCCTTTCTTTCCCAGTTTACCACTGGTGCTTCAGCACTTGTAGAAATGATGATCAAGTGTATGAGGAAGTAAGATCTCCGTGCCTTTAGTCTGTTACCTTGCTTAAGTAGCATTACAGGGAAAATGTTTGACTTCAGTGCAGTCTTGGCAAGAGGCGGTCTCCAGGATGAAAAAGGAAGAGACTAGGAGTGCAAGGAGAGAACTGGCCACAGATTTTAAAAAAAGGAAGGTGTTCTAGCAACCGGATTGAGTTCTAGCAAATAAAATGATGAAATGAAGGAGTTTTAGCCTGACCATGGGAGAAGTGTCAGGGAGATAGTAAAACTAGAAGAAGAGAATACTTAAGAAACTTGGTAGTCTGGGTGGTACTGGGCAGAGAACGGGCAGCTCCAATGAAGAACTGACACAGATGTAGTTTTTCAGGGGAAATAAAACCAACAAAAACACCCAGGCAGAAGAACCTCTGCCAAATAGAGCAAAGCCTGTCTTTGCTTCTGGACCTGTGGCCTAGAATCCCAACATTTGAGTGTTATTGTCCCTGGCTATCAGCAAAAGCCTGTGAAACCCACTGGTAATTTCCTTTCCTGCTGTGAAGGAAACCTTCAGATTCCATATCCTTCAGATAAAGGATGACAGACTGCTGCTAGCCTTGCGTGCTCTGGTATCTCAAGGTACAGAACTGTACTGGAGATGTGAAAGTTCTGGACATGCTCATAACTTTGTTGTAGTGACATTTATATAACTGTGTCTCTAGTCAGGTCTCTTTTTTTCTTTTTTTCTCTTTTCTTTTTGAGCAAGTTGTACCTAAGAAACTTCACAAAAACGACTTTAAAATACCTCTGTGAATAGATGCAAAGTCAGTCTTCCAGAAGTCTAAAATTGCAGTCCTTTGTCCCCTTCTGTGTATACGTTAATAGTCTTTAAATATTTTTTTTTCTAGCAGACCATTTATGCCTCCTGTGTTGTGCAAATTGATTGTCCATTTTCCTCTGTATGTGGTCACTTACTCTCTCACATTTTCTTTCTCACAGTGTTCTAATTACATCCATTCATTATGATACTGCATTCTCTTTCATTAGTTTATTATATATTCCCAAAAATACCACTGAAATAATTCTGTTGAATAATATAGCCATAAAAGTAAATTGTGGATAAATTAGCTCTCTTTTTTTTCTTGAACAACTTTATATAACCTGTTGTTAGTAAGGACTCAATGTAGTTAGATTGTACAAGCAGTAGGACCATAAAAGCATTTGAGTAGTCTTCTGATCTGGTGGTACAGTTTTCAATCAACTTGTTTTTTTTTTCTCTATTGGCAGCAAAAGTCCCGAAAGAAGATGTGCATCCTCATTATTATACTTGCTGTTGGATTATTGCTTCTTGGACTCGTCATATGGTTATCTGCAAGATAAGTCTCTGGAGAAAGCGTTGTAATTGGTATTTAAATTATGAAAGGAAATTCCTAGTCATGGTTTGCTCATTGTGAAGCTGAGTAAAATAATGGTTCTGTACTTCATCATGCTTATTTTTTTTATAAGACTTTTTGTTTTAACCTGAGAAGTAACATTCTCAATACTACCATCAGTATAACTGCCTGCCCTCTTGGATGTGAGTGCTGTCTTACCAGAAGATAAACAGTTGACACCATAAACTGTTCCATTAAGAGGTTTTTATGTTTAAGTTAAGGTTTAGGGGGGCTAATCAAAATCCTGATAATTTGTTTTGAAGGGGTGGCTAATTATCTTTTGGGATATTGCTAAATGTTGCTGCCAAAACAAACTCCTGAATTGTTGCTTGAGGCAACAAATTCACATCTCAGAATTTATTTTTAAGTTAGAAATGTATTTCTATCTCTTTCCCTTCCATCCCACCCACCTGCCCATTTGATATGGGTCATTCAAAAATGAAATGTAGGTTGCTGAAGTTGGTGTGATCTCTTTTAAAACTGAAGCCTTTGAATTAAGCTTTCAGTTTGCCTGAAATCTTTTAATGCTTCATGTATCTCTGTATCTGGCGTTGAGTATGGTTATGCCTGGAAGCCTCCTGCTAAAGGCATGTAGGGTGGATGATGTAATTATGTGGATTTTTTTTGTTTCAGTTCTTGCATTAAGAAATACTGTGTTTTATGCGCACACGTCTGGTATCTTTGCATCTGAAATGTGCATCAATGAGCTTGGCTAGATGAAAATAAGCTCTAGTCTGTGAATTCTTAGATTTACTGGGAAGAGTAAAAATTCCCAATCTCCTAACCGCACTTGAATGTCACTGTTCTGAAACTGCTGTGATTCGGTTTCCATGAACATATCCAAAGTTGTATGTTTCATACAGCTGAAGAAAAGAAGATTACAAGTTAAACTCCAAGTTCAACAGTGGTATTTGAAATCAACTTGAAATCGGTTGAACTGATTCAACGTAAGACGTTTGATGCTTATAGCCTTTAAAATGACCTTTTTCCTTTTGTGCCATTTTGTACTAATATATTAAAAATGTAACAGCACTTTTTTGCCAATTAATCTATTTGCCTTTTTAATTGATTTTGATGAACTAATCTGAAAAGTGTACAGATGAAAAAGTCACTTAATCTGTATTTTATAAAGTTCTTGTACACTAGACTGCTAGAGAACGCACTGTTTACATCGTGAGCTGTGAAGTATTATTTGGGAACAATCTAACTGTAGGCATAAATAGACTTCAAAATTGTAACCGTGCAACCAAAATAAAGGTCTTTTAAAGAGTACGGTTTTCTAGTAGTTCCTAGTAGTAGTAGTTCTAGTAGAGTTCCTTTTTTTCAGAATCTGTCTTTACGAGCACAGCTGTCATCTCTGCTTTTATGTAAATGATTGAAACTTCTCTGAACAACGCCAGAGAACTTCAGCTCTGCTGGCTCATCAGCCCAGAGGGACCTCTGTTCCTGTGCTGCCCTTCACATGGTTGATGAAAACACTCCTGGATTCCGCATGCCCAGTCTGAGGAGGAAAAGCTGCTTTAAAGCTCTGTGTGGCTGCTGACAGTGGGTGCTGAGGGCAGACTAGCTCTCCTTTGGCATAGCATGAAACTTTTGAGGGATGGGAATCCATGGTGTGAGAAAGGAGGCTTGTGCTGCTGTATTTGCATTCCCAAAAGCAATGAAGGAAAAAAAGAAATCCTGTGAAACTGCATGGTTATGTTCTCTGTAATGTAGAAAACATCTCTGAGATTGAAATGGGAATTTAATTTTCATGTAAGTTGCAGCATGGATTCTTGTGTGTTGAGATCCCAGCTACTGTGTTCCTGTGGCTGCCTTTGTGGGACTCCATTACCCTCACCCAATAACCATTCGATATGCTTTGGGCCACTTACCATGAGCCATGGTAAGTCTGGCACTAGTAATGCTTATGCCTGTTTTTTGTTTCCAGGCTACACTAGTCTGAACTAGAAGAGCAGTCAGCATTTTGGCTGAGTAACTTTCTCACCAGTGAACTGTCTACAACTGACTTTGGAAGTTTCCTGACCTTAATGTTTAGCAAAGTACACTATTGCAAATCGGTGCAGAGGGATGGCTTGATCCTACTTGCCCAGGAGATCCTTTTCTCTGTTGCAATACCTAATACCTGCTTCTGTCAGTGACTGACTGATTCCACTGACATGCCGGGGAAGGAAAAGCAGCGTAGAATCATAGAATTGTTTAGGTTGGAAAAGACCTTTAAGACCATCAAGTCCCAACTGTTAACCTAGCACTGCCAAGTCCACCACTAAACCACGTCCCTCAGCACCACATCTACACGTCTTTTCAAATACCTCTAGGAATGGTGACTCAACCACTTCCCTGGGCAGCCTGTTCCAATGCTTGACAACCCTTGTGGTGAAGAAATTTTTCCAAATATCCAATCTAATCCTTCCCTGGCACAACTTGAGGCCATTTCCTCTTGTCCTATTGCCTGTTACTTGGGAGAAGAGCCTGATCTCCACCTCGCTACAACCGCCTTTCAGGTAGTTGTAGAGAGCGACAAGGTCTCCCCTCAGCCTCCTTTTCTCCAAGCTGAACACCCCCAGCTCCCTCAGCAGCTCCTTGTAAGATTTGTTCTCCAGACCCCTCACGAGCTTCATTGCTCTTCTCTGGACACGCTCCATCTCCTCCAATGTTTTTCTTGCAGTGAGGTGCCCAAAACTGAACACAGTACTCAAGGTGTCGCCTCACCAGACCCTTCAGCAGCAGATCTTCAGCTCTGGCTCCTGGCAGATCAGAAATTCTGTCTGTGCTTGACACTTGTCGCATTTCGTATGCATTGCAATTTGTCTGTCTGTTTTTCTGCTAGGAGGGTTCTCTGCTAAAAGGCTTATCAAGTTGAAGAATATTGCTCATCTTGGGATGAAATGGTATATTTACCGATTGGCTATTTACCTTATAAAGGAATGAATACCCTCCTTACTGAGTTTATCCAGCAGTGGCTGCAAAGCAGAATAGCCTGTACACAAAGCTTCATCCGTCAGGAGCTGGTGAGGATCAGACTGGGGCAACAGTGTCGAATGACTTAGAAATTCTGCAAGTTGCACAGCATTGCATTCCCCAAACCCCCGCTGCAACCTGCTGCCTCTCTTCTTGTTCTTCTATGTCTGATTTGTCTGCGTCTCTTTATTTCCCACATGGAGTTGGCGCTCTGTTTTCAGAGTCACGGGCCTTATCTGTTCAGCTGCTCTCCGGTGGTAGTGGTTCGGGCACCGTCAGGGCCAAGAGCCACGGTGTGTGCATTGCTTGCTTTCAGTCATGCTCTACTCATAAAAACTGCTTGTGGCGTGGGGGTGCCTCCCCCATGCGCTCTCAGACGGTAGATTTCTTCCTTTCTTGAATCCCAGTGGAGGTGGGGGACACTGGAGCCCTTTACCTCCGTGGGAGATGAAGGGTCAGCTGTCAGGAGTCGTGGGGGTGTCTCCACCTGGGCAACCAGATGGGGACTGGCTGTTTCCAGCAGGCTGGGCTGGTGCTGCCGCCCCGGCCACGAGGCAGGGGGTGGTGGGGGAGTCGGCACTGGAGTGTTTACACGCAAGCTCCTGTACCTGTTGGAGAGACCAGCTTGCAAGGCCCTAATTGCTCATTAAGAATCTTGGTGCTGTTAATTTTCAAACTTGATTAGGCAGAAACAAAGTGTTGGGGGCGGGGGTTTTATTTAGAGTCTCTATGTTGGGGGGCATAAATACTCCTTTTTAAGCTGCTTTTAATGGAGGTCCTCTCTATCTTTTCCTTCCCCTACATGCGTACACTCTTAGCTGTATAAAATGCAATTTCCAAGTATTTAAAGAAAGCTTTGATATTTATTAAGAACCCAGTAAAACATCTGGATGTAACATGTATGAGTCAATGTTTTTAGGAGAAAGGTTTTGGCTGTTCCAAATTATCCATCAATATCTGTCAGATTAGCAAGGCCAAAAAATGCAATCAAAGCACCCTTCATTTTACTGAAGGAACCTGGTAAGAATAGTTCCTTTGTAGTTATCTTAACCACACACCAGGGGTGCTTTTCTGTTCTTTCTTGCTTTTTCAGAGAGATGAAAATCACAGGGGCAGACAGCTTTTTAAAGGCTTTTTTAATTACTATTTTTTTTGTCCCCCTGCAGCTCCCCCCTTGGAAATTGTTCCTGGTAATCAGCAAGGTATACAATATCCCCAAACTAACTTCATACCTAAGAACCTTCTTAAGTCACCCACACGCACGCTGTGTACATACAGTCGGCAAATATGTTTGATGTCAGAGGTATGGGCTGGATTTTGGGCATCAAAAGTAGTTTGAAACCATGAAAAAAAAAAATTGAATCTTGGGAAGCAAGGGATCGAAATGTGGGGGGAGGGAGATAATGACATAATTTGTTAGTAAAGTTTGAAAGATCAAAACCCCTTGTGGCTGATCACTGGTTTGGGACATTTCAAGGACCGTTCGTGTTGCTGGGTGTCACGTTTAGAAGAGGGGACGTGCTTTGCTTTTGTTTAGCTCTGGTTGAACCTATTTGATGTTTTCAGGAGCAGAAGGTTAGTGAGAGAGGAAAGAGCAGAGATGTCCTTGCTGCTGGATATCAACGTCTGATGACTTTCTGTTTCTTAGGATACCTACGGTGCAAAGTGGTGTTTAAGTGCATAGCATGCGGCTTTCCTTTTCACTGTGCAATTAAGTCCAAATCTCTCACCCAAAGCTGTTGTGCAGTGAGGAGTAATTAGTCTCTGATGAGGTGCCCACCTGCAGAGCCAGTCTAGATGCTACTGCAACATAGAGTTGCAAGAATAAATACCCGAAAGCAATCAGCTTCCAGACAGCTTTGTCCTCCTAGGTGTCTCTGATGGTGCCCCTGAAGCTGCAGAAGTTTCTGTAGCTTAAGAATGCAGGTACCAACGCATTTATTTAGTTCTTGGTGTGTCCTGAACATACTGAATGATGAAGGAAGCCAAGTGTTTGCACAACAGTAAGGAACTCTACCTACCCAGAAATAACCAGAAAAAGTAACAAAATGTTCATTTTCGAAAGGCATGTTGTATTCCCTCAAGCAGAACATCATGAGAGCACCAAAAGATGTCGTAATTTGCTATTTATACAACTGATGTCTGCTTTTCCTATTGGCTATTTTGAATGTCTAGGCTTGAACACAGCTGCAGTGATTGTTTTTGCTCCTATTCCAAATATCAGAAAGATATTTGGGGTAAGGGAATTCATCACTCTTGTTGATATTTGCAAGGATGTTCTGAAGAAGAAATACTCACTCTAAGTGTCTGCTCGTTAATAGTCATGCCTCAGTCCACAACACAGCACTTTTCTGCTACTGCTGATAAAACAGGTTTTTCTCATTTAAGAAAAAAAAATAACCTCGATTACAAGGCTTGTTAGCACAAGAAAATTAATCAGTTTGCAGGTTTTTTTTTTCATTAATGTCACATATTTTAAAATACATCTTGCAAAAAGTGGAGAAAAAAGTAAAAATGAAAAATAAAGGAGCTGGAGGTTGCTGGCAGCATTGTTCACACCCATCCCCCCAACCAAGTTCCTCAAGATTTATCCTGGACAGAGTGGTGATCATGTTTTCCCTTTATTTAATGTTTAAGCAGAAAACGTTTGGTCGCTGGCAGTGCAGATTGAAGTCTGAAGAGGTAATAAAGGGTGGGAAGGAGCAGGCAAACTGCATAATCCAGGCAGTATAAATGATAAAATACCTTCTCACATTTACTCCAAGAAGGAAAAGCTGCTAGAGCTGTTGCCGCAACCACCAAGCTTGCAGCTGAGGGGGGAGAACTTCACCGTGCTCAAGACCCACAGCGAGTTCCTCAGCGAGAGCTTCAGCTGCTGCCCAGCCCTGCCCGCTGGATGGACCTTTGTCTGAGGGAGGTAAGTGGGGAAAAAGGGGAGGATCTTTACTCCTCTGAAGGAGAACATCAGCCAGCAACTTACGGAGAGGGTAGATAAATATATTCCCTGCCATCTGTGCCGTGTTTTCTCCCTCCCACCCACACTCACGTACGCCTGGATGCTCTCTCTGCAGAGGGAACTGAAAACCCAAAATTGGGTTCCCAGAGCCCAGCACAAGGGAAGAATTAGACTTTGTTCAGAAAAGTTCCAGAACTTTTCTGCTGCAAAGTGTCACTGAAATAGCGAGAAGCCTCATTGTCTGATATGCCGTTCCCTGACCGCTCTTCTTCAGCCAGATAAAGAATAAGTATCATCTTGGCAACTAGGCACTGTCTTGGCAGGGAGAATCAGGCTGAAGAAGCTTGGAGGATTAGAAAGGCCTGTTAAAAAGTAGGTTTAAACTGTCTTTGTAAGATGACAGAAACACATTGAGGCTTTCTTATCTTGTGTCAGCATTGGTTTTGATGTCTTCGGCAAATCGTTATTTAAAATAATAAAAAGAGAACTTTAAATGGAGAAGGAAACTAGAGCACTTGTCCCTGATCTGCATTGTTTCTATTAGTTTATAAGCTAGTTTTTAAGTTCCCAAGCAGGGAATTGCAAACCTTGAAGCTCTAGGGGGAGAGGGGCTGTCCCCGCACCATCCTTCTTCCACTGCAGACACACAGTGGCTTCCCTGGAAAAGGGCTGTCTGGCACCTGAGTGGCCAGGCAAAAGCGCAGGGCATCATTAAACTTCAACTCTTAGGGCAAAAGCAGGTTTTTCATTTCATGGATGAAATACTCTTAAACACCAGCCACTTCAAGAGGAAGATTCGCGTGCCCCTCTCTGATGCCTGAGCTTTACAGTGGGAGAAACAGCTCTGCTGCATCTCGGTCAGCCGTCGCGTGCTGGGGCGGGATGTGAAAGCTATTTAAGCTTGTCTGGTTGCAAATAGGAATATTGTCAGGCATTTGAACACCTGAAGAATCTGAAATTACCATAAGGAAATGTAGCTGGATTGCTGGCAAGAGACACTTGAGTATCTCTTAACAGTTGCTTTGCAGGTGAGCATTGGGCTGGCTCTTGTTAAAGTCTGTGGTGCCGTGAGATGGGTGAAGAATTTCTTTGTTGTTCCTTTTGTGGAAGTTTCCTTTCACGTTTTTGGTATCTGGATGTTTCAGTGAAGGGTGGAATTTACCTTCTCCTAATCTGTTTTGAGGAGTATGGGTTTTGTTAAAAATATATTTTGGAAAAAAAAGTGTATTTTGAAATATACAGATTTGCTTTCAGTGCTGCGGAAACTGAGGGGAGTGGATTATATGATCTTTGAGATTTATTCAGGAAAAAAAATCAATACTATTTTGTAAGATGCATAAGGTATTTTCATGGTTGCTCATTATGCTGAACTAAACGAGCAGCTAAAGATGGGCTGTTTCAATAGGATTTCCATAAGCCGTGGTTTGGGGGCAGATCGTGACTGTCTGCAAGGACTGCGGCCCTGCCAGCTGCTGCTGGTTCGTTCTGCTTAACCACGTAGTGTCCCCGTCCCTTTGAAACTGGCTCTATGAAGCCCCGCTTACAGTTTGTCCTTGCAGAAGATTAACAGGAGAAGCAAAGACTGTTTTTTGCAAGGGGCTTTTTATCTGATTCTCAACCAGAGTGCAGGGGGTGCACAAAGCAGCACAGAGAAGTGCTGTGTCCAATTCTGGGCTCCCCGGTTCAAGGAGGACAGGGAACTGCTGGAGAGGGTACAGCAAAGGGCTATCAAGATGATTAGGGGACTGGAACACCTCTCTTATGAAGAAAGACTAAGGAAATTGGGTCTATTTAGTCTGGAAAAAAGACAACTGAGGGGGGATCTTATCAACGCTTATAAATACTTAAAGGATGGGTGTCAGGAGGATGGGGCCAGGCTCTTTTCAGTGGTGCCCAGTGACAGGACAAGGGGTAACGGGCACAAACTTGAGCACAGGAAATTCCATCTCAACGTGAGGAGGAACTTCTTTACTTTGAGGGTGGCAGAGCACTGGAACAGGCTGCCCAGAGAGGTGGTGGAGTCTCCATCTCTGCAGACATTCAAAACCGGCCTGGGCGCGTTCCTGTGCAACCTGCTCCAGGTGGCCCTGCTCTGGCAGGGGGGTTGGGCTGGATATCTCCAGAGGTCCCTTCCAACCCCTACCATTCTGTGATTCTGTGAGAAGGCAACCAGCACTACAGTTCACCTCCTGAGCTTTGCCACCCTTGGAGTGGTGCCCTCAGAAACTGAGGTCCCTCTCCAGGGCTCGGACTCGCCTCCTTCAGCATCTTCCCTAATTACGCTCCCCACGCCAACTCACCCAGACAGGAAGCAATTTTTTTTTTTAAAGCAGCTCTTTGCACAATTCATCTTGGTCTTGCCTTTCCTACTGGCAGCTTTTCCCTTGCTCCAGCCTTAGCCTGGCAGCCCGCACAGGCAGAACCAGCTCTGCTTCGAGGTTCTGCCTACCCCATTGTGCCGACTTTCTTTCTGCAAATAAGGTCATTTAGGTCGGCTACGTGATTGCTGTGCAAGTCAGTAGTTCTAGGCTGGGAACAAACATTTTATTCACTCGGTGTCAAAGGCGTTCAGTGATGGAGCAATTTGACATCATCGATTCAGTAACTTCCATGAACTTCTCAACCAGTCGTACCCTTGATCTCAGCGTAGCTCTTCCCAGTGAAGAGGAAAATTCAGTTTGTTTCTTCTGGCAGACACTGGAGGGAATTTTATTTATTTTTTTAATCCCTACAGTTCTAATTTCATGATGGAACTGCACCTGAAAACAGGCAAGTGCCCAGTGAGCCAAGCATTTCCTTGCAAGTCAACCCTCCTGTCATCTCCTCTGCATCCCCTCCTTCCCCCAAGATTTACTTCTGAACATTGCCAGGACAGTGGAAGTTTGACCTCAAGTTTCTCTTTCCCCCCAGACATAAGCTATCCATAAACTCTCTAGCTAAACTGCAACTCCTCTGCATTTTCAGCAGAAATTATTTCTCAAAAAAAAAAAAAAAAAAGTATGAGGTTTGTGATTCATCCATTTGCAAACATGTCTCTGCATAAAAAGGCTAAAGGGATATTTTGTAAACCATGCCCATAGACTCGAAGAACTCTGAAAACCCAGAAATATTGCATAAAGGCCACAGGACTAAATGAAGGTAAGAAAAATGTTTGAGGGGAGAGGATGAGGCAGGGGAGACAGAAAAGGGTCTTTCTATAGTTTGTGCTGGAGAGAAGTGCAGAAACAAATATAACAACCGTAGGTCTGAGAAACTGGACGTGACTGCGGAGGGTTGTACTCAGTAACACTATGCAACATTGTTCTGGCCAATAAATGGTGGCTGACTGTCACCCAGTACAGATGACTCAAATCTGGGAAATTGCACTTCTATGAATAGCCTTCTAAAGCTGGCCTTCTCTACAGCCAGAAAAACCATCTTTGCTGTTGTTGTTTTACAGCATTGGGAGGGAAAAAAACAGGAGCTTTTCTGCATGTTGTGTTTCGTTTGTATTCTGAGGATTCAGTAGTCTGGTGGAGTCATTTTTGTTACGGGTCTAGGGAAGTGCTCAGATTCCTGAACTTTTCCTGACTTCCCAGTTATGTTCTTGTTTACCAGGAGGGGTGTGTGCAAAGCAAAAAAAAAACATAAGGAGGACTGGAGCAGAGGCAGGATGTGTTAGGAAGGCTTGTAAAAGGATCAAGAAGAGCAAAGTAATGGCATCACAGTAATATCAAGAAATTGAGATATACAAGCATAATTCAGCTTGGCTGCATGAGTTGTTTTAAGACAAAATATATGCCAGTCCAAAAACTTAGACACTTGGCAAGTCAGATATTTTATTTAATCATATTCAAAATTTCAGGAAGGCATAAATATATTTGCCTTTACAGCATCCTTAAGGTTGCAAAGGGTCCAAGAGTGTTGGCATTTTAATTACTTTTGGTTCTTAGTTACTTTTGTGCCTCCTCATCTCTGCTGTTCCATTGGGAAGGTGCTAGTGAAGGAAATGGGCTGTTCCCAATGCGTATTTTTTCATTTGTTCTTTTCACCACAATTCCCCTGCACCAAAATCGTATCTGCAGTACTCCCGTGCTATTCTGTTGGGATGTCTCTAGCAAGAGCCCTGCCCCAAGCTGTGTTCTCCGCTTGAATGCAGCAACTCTGATCCCAAAGGAACACCAGGGCGAGACTGATCAAGACTGATTTTTTTGAAAGGTGCGTTCAAAATACCACAGCAGGTACTGAAGATGTAGTAAAATCTTATGCTTATCTGACATGCTTCTCTTTGATGCCAAGGGCACTTTGGATATTTTCTTCTGGCAACTGAACCTTTTTTTTTTTGGAGCCCCAAATTTGGGATGGCTTTCAGCAGTCATTCCTAAAGGCAGAAGGGAGGAGTTTCCTCAGCTTGGCCCTCAGTCTTTCCGGGTTAGGCTTTGCCATGTAGAGACACAGAGAATCTTTTGATGGGGGCCTTAACAAAATCAGCCCAGAAAAACTTAAGGAAGGCAAAAATTTCAGCATTATCAAATGCTTTATCAGAAAACCATTTGTCTGATCAAAAATTCCTGAGCATTAAAGAAAAAAACATAAGGGGTTTGTAAATCAAAAGGAGAAAGGAGAATGCAAATTTAACATGGTTTGACACGGCCTCTAACACAAGCTCTTTTTAAGGGCTGTTTGTTGTTTTGGTTTTTTTCTACTTATCCAGGGTTGTAAAATTTTCTGTGGATATGCATTACAGAATACTTCCCACTGTGATGAGTAGCGCTTAATGACTATTAGTCATTTCAGTGCTAATAGTACTGATTTGCTTTTAATGGGTGCCAAAGTACCTTGAGTGTTTACTTTGTTAAAGATGCTGTGGGCAAGGGGATGAAGTAGACTTAAGAGGATGGCACAAGACTGGGGCTAGTCTGGGCTGGTGCCTGAGTGTAATCTCAGACAAGACCAAGACAAGACCACAACTGCACCTCAGAACTGCGCTGCTTCCAAAGTAGTGATGGAGAAATAATTTATTAAAAAAAACAAAAACAACTAACAAAACAAACCAAACCAACAAACCCTAACCATCTGCTTGAAACTCAGGCAACAGCCTGTTGGTAGAATCTGAAGACTGAGACGCTGTGGCATTCCTACCTGGGCTACCTTTTCCCTCAAATAGGGTCAGGGCAACCTGGGCAACCTGCGCACCAGTCACCGTATTGATGACATTTTTCCACCAGCTGTAGAGCGCAGTTTGGTGATACTCAGGGGAAAAAAGGCCCATGAACTGCAGCCCAAGATCTGCAGATGCCTCCTGGAAAATCCTCGAGGGTGTCTTTTAGATCATTAGGCCAGATGAAGATTTGCTAGAAGAATAAACAGGTGACTGTGGATGTCTCTTGAACTCGCGATGATGTACTTCACAGAGAAATCTCTGACAAGAGGCTGCAAGCACGCAAACTAGCAATTTGCAGGGAAGTCTGGGTTTGGACTGTAAGCTCTCATCCTACCAGGGATAACAAGAGTATGGTGTTAAAATAATACAGCAGGTCCTGAAAAATGCTGAGGAGTCAGACTCTGATCTATACTTAGCATTGTGAAATTACACTACAGCGCCAACAAACCGAAGTTCATTATTTGTAGACCATCTATTTAATGGAAAACTGAGAGTTTGGCTGTTGCAATGTCAGGCTTATAGGAATAGAGAGAGATGAATGAAGTTAAACAAACAAAAAAAAAGACATTATGATTTAAAGTCCATGAAATGATACTACTTACTGAAAATGACATATTGTGCAGCGAGGTTGGAAAGAAGCGGTCGACAACAGCACTGGGATCACATGAGTCTTCTGAGGTTGTGACCACAGATGGATGTGTACCGTGACCGCCTTCTCCAGCTTCCACAGAGGACTTGGGGGAAAGAGTACTGAATTCACTGCTTCCTTGAGAAGCTCTGCTTCAAAAGCAGAACTATTATGGGCCCAGATATGTGAGCTCCAGAGCACTACACTGCCAGAAAAAATTATTGTCTGCTGGTGGTATTGTTTTTTTGAAGGAGAGCTGTAAAACACTAACAGGGCAAGGGGCTGCCAGAAAGCAAATGCTGTTGGTAAGTTTTGCTGGTAAGTGCTAGTACTGTGTTGGCTGGGGAAGGAAGGCACGGTGTTGGGAATTGGTGTCTTTAAAGGGCTTAGCTTCAGAGGCGGGAAGTCTGCAAAGCGGTGGTGGAAATGCGAGTTCCCCTGTCAGAGCTGCTGAGACCGCTCCCTGAAGAAGGACGACTTCTCTGTGCCCAGAATGATTCCCCAACACTGTCGTCTCGGTGGCCTGTCTTGTGTTATCATATATCGCTTCCCAAAGTAGACTCTCTAATGGAATTGCCCCTCCCAGCAGGGACTATAATTCCCTGTAGTTTTCCTTCCTCAGCAATTTCTGTATCCTGTTGATCTCAGTAGGGCTATTTTTCTCTTATAAGAGGAACCGAAAGAAAAGGGGGGAAAAAAAAGCTTCTTTTCCTTCTCTGAGCAAGAGTGATGCATGAAAACATCACTACCTTCAAAATGCTGTATCACAAAGAAATGATGGACTATGGAAGAATTTTTTGTCTGTTAAGTACTTCCCAGGCCATATCAGGCTTGAAGTCTCTGCACCAGAGTGTGGCATTTAAACCAAAAACCAATCCTTTGAAAAAATGCAGTTTGGGGATGCCTCACCTTCCCTCCGTTGGGAGGGAGGTTTGAACAGATTGTTTTGTCCACGCATATTCCCAGACTCCACAAAAGTCGCTGCTCTTCTATTTGCACCAATAATAGTTTGCTGGTGCGATTGCTGCAGCAGCCTTGCTTGCCCAGCCCCCAGCGCACCCCCGGAGCCCCCAGCTTTGCAAAAGGAGCACTCCTCTTGATTTACAGTTTGTAGGCTGGCCAGCTCTAACCCCCAAGCCTGCAGGAATGGGGATCAGAGTGGTTTTCCTATCTTCATGACTTTTTCTCTTTGTCAGCGTGGAAAGGACAACCCCTGCTTTGGCGCTTCTGTAGGAGAGTAACAGCAGGGCAGGGGGGTCTCCCTGGCTTCTTGTGCAACCTATTCCCTGCTTTCCTCCACCCCAACCATGAGGTGACCACACAACCTGACCCAAAGTAAATTTAGGAATCGGCCTCGATCCCCTTATTTAAAAGTAAATATTTCCCTAAAATAAAATAAATATTTAAGATATTATTTTTTACTTGTCAGCTTTTTGTATGAAAGAACTGCATCTCCTGGAAGTTCAAAGCAAGCTCGGTTACAGGAAGAGGCAGTTTCTTTTTCCCGCAGCCCAGCGATGTTTTGTCAAAATGGGATTATCTATGTATTTTGTTAATATCATGACTTGTGACTAATACAAAAGGAATTAAAAACTCTGCTAAAACAAAAGCCAGCAAACAGGCAGTCACTTCTCCCTGGTCTTTGTTCTCCCCTCGCACCCACGCATCTTAGCACGCCTGGAGTCATCAGATGGATTATAAAGAAAAAAAGGACCCAAATTTGTATCACCAGGTGTTAAATACAGGTCCACCCAGGAGTCCCTGCAAACAGTCCATGGATATTGAGCCCAGCTGGTAGAGTCACATGTAGGAAGGTTGCTTATACAAGTATGGGTTTCAGGCTTCAGTCTCATGGGTATATTAACAAACCTGTCATCGCTGAAAATTGAAATAACATGTATTCATGCTTTGGATTGGTATTGTGTGCTCCAAGCAATGATTTGTTTAGTTTTGTTTGGAAGATTGCAGTTTTGGTGAAGTGAGTCTTAATTTGAAAATGTTTGTGCCTATGAGTGTTAGGCAGCTGCAAATCTGTACAGTAGTGCTCATATGGGAGCAGCTGACAGCTGGTTTGTTTTCTCCTGATTTTAGAAGAAACCTCTGTGATCTGCTGTGGTCTGGACAGTCTCAAAAAATCTAGAAAACTCTCCGTCACACTTACTGTTTCTTCTGCAAAACTTGCATAACGTCTTCGAAAAAATGTCAGTGATTCATAAAATAATATGTAATGATGACACTGTAACCTCAACATGGCCGTATTATAAAAGACTAAGAACGCAAAAGTATGAATAATTCTACTAGAGTAACTCTTAAATGACCAAAATGAACATGGGATAATATTTTACCAGATATGGCATTCTCATATAGTCATAAGCCATCCATGCAGACCTCTCTCTACACAGCCAGTTACTGAGAAGGTGAATGGCGTTGGTGCAAAGAGATTACAAGACTTGCTCGTACAAATGCGGGGCAGGGCTGTATAACATACCTGAGGGAAAAAAAAGAAGTGATTTCTTGTCAAAACTATAATGAGCTAGGTGAGTTTAAAAGCTTTAAAAGCACGATTTTGGGTCCACTCATTTGGAAAGCACTGGGTTAGGGAGTGGTGAGGGCAGTAAACCGAGGAGCAGAAGCAGTGTAGGGAAGGAAGAGAGAGGTGGGGGAAAAGTGGTAACTCCCGACTAGGAAAATGGTGGTGGGACTGGCTGGGACAAGCAATCTTTTTACCCAGTTCAGATACAGCAAGAACGGGACACGTGCAGCAGCCTAAGCACGCTTCAGGTCGTATTAAACTATTTAAAATCTCTTACAATGATAACTTGCCAGTAGCATTGGAATTTAACTTTCCCATGAAGATTTTTTTTCATTTGAAATCTATGTCCTGCTATCCCCTGCAGATGTGAAGGCCAGAATGGCTGCTGTGACTCTGATGTCTGATCACCGTGGAGTACTGCCCACTAATTTCTGTCCCCAGTTCACAGCTCCGTGTTGAGCTGGCACATACCTGCGTATAGGACCACGGGTCCTGCCTGGAAAACTGCAAGGCCTGAGTACCTACCACATCTTTTTGGGAAGCTGGTCAGGCATTTATGGTTACCATTTAACTTTTCCATACAATTGTCCTTCGTCTTTTGAATTTGAACAGCTTTTGTTTTCAGTGTTGCAGTTGGGCAATATCTTAATTTACAGATTACCTTTTTTTACTGTAATTTTATCTCTTGGTGTTTACAGGCCATGATCATCTTTTACCTTTGACCTGGGGGTAAGAAATGGAAGCAGGTTTTTGAAGCTTTCCGTGAGTCTTTCAGTCATTTTCTGTATATTTTCAGTTTCTTAACTATATTTTCAGTGTGCGGATCCTGGAACAGGGGGAAGAGCACAGCAATGCTTGCCTCCTTCCCTGGAGGCACAGCCAGCTCTCCTCTCTCTCATCGTTTCACACTGGGAGCTCCTGCTCGGTAGATTATTTAGCATGATGCCTCGGTCTCTTTCAGCATCACTGCTTCCAGGGTACTTTTTCTATCACGTACCTGTGACTATATTTTTTTCCTACGCTTGATGTTATGGTCTTGCATTTTTGTGTTCCTTCTTCAGGTCTGCTTTGTGTCCCCTGAAGCTGCTGTCATCACTGATGTCAAGAGATGATGTCATTTCTTAGTACTAAGGATTTTAATTTCCTTGCTTTCTGTCATATTCCTTTTGACTTCATAGTGCTTGTTATTCTAGGTTTGAAACTTGACAAAAGTGTCTATGACCACGATAAGTAACTCAACAAATCCCGGAGAAAAATACAGACATTTTAATGATGACCATGTTAAACATCATATTGTGGAAATCTTAGAGTAAACTTACCTTCAAATCAGAAGGCAACAATCTTGTTCCTCAACCTGTGTACACTTTATACGCATACACTTCATATATAAACTCCACATTTCAATAAAACCTTTTTCTTTGCTTAAATACAAGCCATCTTGTGTGTTTGTTAAGCGTTTGGGGTGTGTGTGTTATATATCTATAGGAGTAAAATGCATTGCACCAGTTCTGAGTAAAAAAAAACTCAGCTTGAAAGTCTGAGAGCTGGGTGGGTTTTTTCCACCAAGGAATGTTTTCCTTCTCAAAAGCAACGATACTTCTCCCGTTTGCATTCGGAATTTACCACTGACTTCCGTGGAAACAGGATTGGGTTCAATAGTTTGCTGTGCTGAAAAATTCTGGAAACTTCTATGTGATGTGAGCTAATCTTCATAACTCCTTGGGAAGACAGATGCTGCCGTTGTTGTCCAAAGGATGCAGTACATTTGACACCCTCCTTCTGCTACATTTTTCTTTCTTGTGTGTATTTATAGCTTTGGCTGGCTATGCAAACTGTTAGCACAGAGGGCAGGGCATGGGGATGCTCGCAACTTCTGCAGAACAACACATTCCCCGAAAGGAACCAGGTCCCACCTCCCGCTCTCCTTCTGTTTTGTGTTTGTTATGCTAATTTTGAAATTATAAATAAGAGAGAGAAATTAAACCCAGAGGTAAGTTATGCCCTCTGAATCCATAGAATTCTTCTGCCCAGGTAGGAAGAAAGTAGAGATTGTTCATTTAGATTTAGAAAACCAGCTGGCTTCCTTCACTCTGCCTGTGCTCCGAATAAATGGATTTATCTGGCCATATGAAAGGAAGAGTATAGGAGGTGCTTTTCAGATGAAGAAATATTAGAAGAGATGAATAATTTATAGTGTTTAATCCATTAATTTACATTACAATGCACATTACAACAGTAACACCTGTATAGAAACTAAATGTGGCAGGTTTTAGTGCTGTGTGGAATACCCGGGTTTAGCAGATGGTAACGAGTTCTGGGAAATAAAAGATGCACTTTGCCTCCTGGTGCTACCCTATTGAGGGTGCTCCTAGGTGTTGATAGGAGCTGGCGAGCGAAGGGCAAAGAGATGATGCCTCTCTGTTGTTCCTTAATGAGACAATTAATTACGAAGATTTAGCCTAATCATGGGTAGAGATCTAATTTACCCGTGCTGGTGCGTTGTGGCACTGAGGCATTCCTGCTAGAGGGTAGCCCAGTAGAGCTCTCTGTTCTGCCCATTTGCAGAAAACAGAATATCCCAGAGACATAAAAGGTTTGGTTTCAGCTTGTTTTTAATGTTTCCTGCGCGCTCTGGCATACTTTGGGCTAGGTGCCTGCTGGCTGTTCTCTTATACAAGTTAGGTTACATGCAGGAAATTCATGAATATTGAACATTGATTATACATTACTAATTAATACGAAGTTATTTTATAAACGTTTTATAAACTACCTAGCCAATAACAAGGCCAGCTTGCTAACAGGGGGCAACGCGAACTCTGTTCTTAGACGTGAAAGTGAAACGAAGCACCTTTTATTTACCGTTTTAATTTCATGATTTCTATCCCCCATTGGCATGAATTACATAAATCCAGATTTTGACATCAATGTGATGCAAGAAGGCTAGAGAAGTAGCTTGCAGATCCAGCTGGAAGCTCTGTACAGTGGAAGAATACCTACGAAGAATAAATCCAGCATCACTGACAATCCTGTTCGTGTTCAGTGTAGATGGGGTGCCGACCGCAGCAACTTGATACTGTGTCTGAAATGCTGGGCCAGCAGGATGGGCTCCTAGGGAACACTGCTACCAGCACAAGTAAGAGGAGCTGGAAAACTCTTCTGTCTTTATCCAGGGCCAAGATTGCTTCAAGAAGAGGAAGATGGAAAAGTTCCACCTGTGCCTCCGCCAGCGCCAAACATTTCCTTGGGGACACACGATGACCTGGCTGCTCTTAAACATTTGTTTAAAATATTTAACTTAGAGGAAAAAAACCACCTTCAAGTTGGGAACAACTGTTTTGTCTTAAACTACTTGATCAAAGTGGGAGAAAAGAGCGAGTGCTTGTTTTATTGATGTTCACTGAAGCCGCCCTTAGGAGAACAGCAACATGGCCATGTAAATACACCAGAAGTTGTGTATTTACTCTTCCTGTGCACTCCTGTGTTTTTCTGAAAAGATATCAAAGGTATTTACTAGCTCTGAGAGGGGAAATATATGACTCCATTGTGTCTTCTGAAAATGGAAGCCCTCGGAAAGAGAGACATCAGTCAAAGTGGGGATACAAACTCTCCAGCATTTCAGGACACATTTTGTCTGGAATTTGCTTTCTTACTTCATCTTTTGGTCTTTAAAGTTTTATTTTTCCCCTTGTCCTTTTCGCACCTCATTTCCCAAACACTTGAAAATTATCTTTACATTGTAAAGTGGAAAATGCCTAGAATTTAATTGATCAGTGTAAACACAGTAACTGCATGAAGGCTTTTATAAGTCTTTTTAGTTCTCTTATGATGCATTTTATGTACTTGTTTTGCATTTTTGTTTTGCTGGGAGTAGTAGAGAAGAAGACATAGTTGGTTTTGCTTTCAGGTTGGCATATCAAGGAGGTGCAAATTCTTCTTATGAGGTAATATACATTAGTCTCTGGAGCTGGAAGCAATTTTTGGCACCACTAGGAACATAGGTGGAGCATTTCTGCCTTTCCATTCTTGAAGCAGCTTGACCTTCTCAAGTTAGGATAGTTTTGGCACTCTCCTGTGCTACCTATGACCTATGTTTTTAAATGCTCGTTAATCTCAAACTAGTATAAAGAAAGACTAATACAGTTTCAGCTGTTCTTATGATGAGTTTGGACTCATGTCGATTGATGCTTTAAATGACTTGCCTGAGGACAGAAAAACAAAATCAATATTAGAAAAAAAATTATTTTCCCGATCCTGTGCTCGGGGCAGTAGCAGAATGATTTAGCTTTCTTTTCCGTACTGGCAGGCTGGTTTCTGCAGACGTTGCCAAATTTCCAAATACCTTGACTCAAGTTCATAAAAACTTCTTACTTCTCTTGGGAGAGAAAATTGAAGGGCAAGAGTTTTATTAGACCGGTTGGAAAAGCCGACAAGATTTACAGCAGAGAGTCTCTCATTTCTTTTGGTTGTGGTTGTTGTCTTTTCCCTTCTTTTACGAGTACCTCTGCGAAAGGAGGCACTTAGCTGCTGTCAGCCGTGCAGTGTAACACCGGGAGCTGACTCACAGCAAGTGCCACAAGGGGATACCTCAGCAATGGCATTTCTGCACGGTCGTGCCTCCTCAGGTGTGGGATAGAATTCATTCCCTTTCATTGGAATTTAACCCGATCTCAATTCATCTGTTCTGGCACTGGTGTTCCATGAAGTGCAATACCTTTTGACATACATATCTTTCAGTGGAAATACTACTTTAAAATGGTTACTTATTGCTTCATATATAACTTCACTAAGTTAATACACACGTAATTATAGTTCTACCTGCCTGTCCATCTATCTGTCACACAGGGCACGCGTACAGTTTAAATGCTTTTTGCATAGGTTTAATAGCAGATTTTTTTTACAGTAATTGCTACATTCTCTTCTTCACAGCGTTACTCCCAGGTACGTGGTGCCATGCTTGTATGAAACGCATTTCCATCCATTCCTTGCAGGACCCAAGAAGGCTCCTACACAGACTGTTTCAAACGTTTCTATACTAATTAGATGAGGGGTGTCTGGAGTAGGACTGTTTTTTTTAGGTAAGCGGTGTGTTCGAGGAAAACAGTCATGTTGTCGCTCTGGATGAAACCCAGTGTTTCAGCTCCAAGTGATTTTAAGATTTTTCTTACACAGCTTAACTAGCTCACTGGCTGAGGGCCAGCTTTCTTCTGGGTAGTCACAGGTTGTTGTTTCAGCTGTGCCATCTTCTTTCTTTCCTTACAGTTTTGGGAACTGATGGGTGGAGTGTCTCCTATAGCAAAGTGCACTGGTTTGTATCAAGACATGTACATTTTTGGCAAGTTTTTAATGCTTTATAGAGGTTGTGCTTTTTTTTTTTCTTAAGTATTTGTGTTATAAACAATAGGGTGACATTTTTTACACACTATTTTAGTACATGAACCATGATGTGTAATGGTGTGAGAGACCAATAGGCAAGATCATCTTCAGTAAGTGTAATAAGAGATTCTAAAAAGAAAAACACTTGCTGAATCTTTCTGTGCTTGGCTAGGTGACTGCCTTCCTGTAGAAGAGAAGCGGTGGGATTGAGTTCAGCCAGGAGAAGATGGTAACCTGATGTCGCCTTGTGCTCCTGCCGGCAGTGTTACTTCTAGGCCAAGGCTCAGATTTAGACTGTGTTTTCTCCATACAATTTTGGTCTCTTAATGATGCAAAAAATTTTTGGTGAAGTCACCGAAGTCTCTTAATGTGAGTTTTGGGAATTGTACTACTCTGCCCACAAAGTGCCTCTTCTAACTCTACTAGGAAATTTTTATTACACGAGTATTGTTCTTAGGATTATAAATAGCAGCAAGTTGAAAAAGGTTGGTTTTGTCACAGTGTTTGTAGATCAAGTGCACAGCTCTGCAAACCCAGTTGGATGGTTTGTTTTAATGGAAAAATATCTGCTGGAGATTGGAAAGCAAGAGGGTTGCTATTCTTGCAGCTCTACTGGTCTAAACGTAGCCAATGATGTGGCAGGGTGAGCAGGGATGTGGAATGTTCTTCCATTGCTGGAAGACAGGTTACTAGCACCCCCATGTTTTGGTAAAGGGTCACAAGGGCTTTGGGAATGAAGGCTTCAGAGCTTCTGTGAAACAGCAGACTGTCCCTCGAGCTGTGCAGAGACAAGATCGTTCAATCCCACAGGAGATTTCAAGAACCCGAGTATTGTTTCCGTTCCAGCTCCCAGCCTCCAAAATGTCATTTTTCTCCACAAAAGAAAATAAAGGCCGGAAGCAATCTGGGGTTAGCTCCAGAGCTGTGGAACAGGGATGCCCTGGCCACAGGCTCTGCTGGCACAGGACACTTGCATGCCAGGCTGTGCGGGGGCTGCGCACCCTCCAAGGCCCCTGCAGCTCACCAGAAACACCAGGTTACTTCCTGTGAGCGTTAGCACTTTCACCAGACCCACTATAACAAACCTCTGGCTCGTCTCATCTGAGATACTGCAGTTTGTCCAAGTCACTAGGCGGTCCTGCTGCCTTGGATTTTGGCTGAATTACTCAGCCGACCCCAAGTTTGAGTTCATTGGAGCCTGTTGTTCAGTTTTCTGTCTGTGCCCGTTTGCTGTAGGAGGAGCAGGGAGCTGGATGGAGGTGGAGGCTGAGCTTTCCGTACGGGGAGGTGCTCAGCTCTCACTGACAACAGCCTCCACAGTGCACACCTACCCCCGGCTCTGCTTCCTTCACGGCACCCACATCCAGGCTGGCTGGGGAACCCTATTTCTGCTTACCGTGCTGTACGGCACACTGTGTTGTATGGGATGTTCCATCACCTTTCTCTATAGAACAATATCCCGTGTTGTGTACAGGCTTCTAAAATGTTGTCAGTACCACCCTTACCAATCTGAGTACTTTAAAGTGAGTATTTTCCATTGTTTTGTACAACACATACTATAGAAAGCACTAGTTCGACTTCGGTGACCACTGTTGTGGTTGAAAGGCAGCGATCCTCCTACCAGACATGTAATTCAATCATTCCTTCTGAGAGTGAAGTTGCTGTACGAGCTTGTCATGTCCACAGGATTGAAACTTTATCTCAGGCCTTCTGTTATGTAAGAACATAATATATAGTCTTGTAAGAAAATTAAGAAAAAAGCTAATTTTAAGAAACATCCTTCATTCCTTCCTTGCCCCTGCACCCAGAAAACATAAACATTCTTTTTTGTAACTGTCCTAAGTGTACCTGCTTTAACACAGTTTTACAAAGTTTTCCCCCAAGTTGAGTGCTGAGGTCACACCTCTGACCTTGAGACATATTGTGCACTTGCAATTTCTCCTTAAATTAATCCACATCCACTTGTAGGTGTTAGCAATTTTTTAGAAGAGAATCTAAACTCTCAGCATCTCACCATTTTCTGTTTTCTCAGTCATCTGAGTTTCTACCTTTGAAGTTACCACTATAATTCGAAGAAAGGTCACGCCAATCTATTCCCTTTAAAAATTATTTTCATTTCACCAGTATCTAATTATTGATTTTCTGTCATTTCTTATGATGTTTTAGGTGAAAGTAATTATCGGTGCTTGTAATTTTTTAAGCATTTTCTTTTCTAGAAATTATTTTGTAGTTTGATGTATTCCTCACATCACAGTAGGTGGTGATATTCTGGAAGCCCCAGTGATATTTGTGAATTTTTTTCATGCAAAAGCCTAAAAAAGGAAGCATTACTAATTTCCCTTAGGTACTAGTTTGATTGGTTTTCCTAGAATTAAAATATAATTTCTGTTCAGTGCCAGGCTTTTTTTTTTTTGTCTTTTAACATGAACAAAACACAATTCAAACAGCAGAACTTCATCTTAAAATTGATTTCATATTGCTTGGAGCTTTCAAGGGCCAGTATGACTTCTGGTGGCCCATGACCTTCCTTTCCCTTTTGGGTGCTGTGCTATTTTTTCTTTCCCTCCAGATTTGCAGGGGGCTGGGGAACATGGCTCCAAAAACGCCTTTCAGATCTTAACTTTCCCGCCGAAATGGCGATGGGGTTGGCGGTGCGCGGGTGGGAAGCAGTTGCAGCTTCTTTTAGGGGAGTGTCGGGGAGCGCATGGCCAGGCTGGTGGCACCGGGGACGGGTGCGGGGGTGTCAAGGGACACGGGTGGGACTTCGAGCTGTCCTTTTGGAGCCGCCTCGGTGCAAATGACTCCGGGGACCCCCGTTTTCCACTTAACGGAGTAAAAATAACTCTCCCGGGGGGGGATCTCCTGCTTTAGCCGTCCCTCCGCGGCACCGCGCTCGCTCTCACACGAAGTGAAGAAGTGGCTGAGAGCGGGGAAGCGCTCGTTCGCCTCCGGGCTCCCTCCGGCCG
>VYZM01000587.1:1172814-1216527 GCA_013398915.1 Dromas ardeola
CCTTCCCCCCTGCCGCTTCTTTCTCGGGACGCCCCTCTTTCCCTGCCTCTCTTTTCCTTGCAGCCTCCTCGCCCCCCATCTCCGTACCTCTTTGCTTCTTCCTCCCAGCTTTTTGGTTATCCCTATTGTTCTGCTTCCCTCTCCCCCCCAGAGGGGCTACTCCTTTTCCTGCGCCTTTTTGGTCCACTCCCTGCCAACCTTCCCACTAAACTTCTATGTGGGTTTCGTCAAAGGTGTCAGGTTTCCTGCCTCTTTACCCAGAAAATGCAACAACCCTTTTCTCTCTCTTTGGGCACTCTCTCCCTGCCGGCCCTCTGAGCCTGGACCCGAGGAGGGGAGGGATGGCAGAGTCTCTCCTGCCGAGATGCGGCAACCTTTTCCCTCACCCAGCCTCAGTGCCTCCGTGCAACCAACAAGTGACGGAGCGGAGCGTGGCCGTCCTGGTGCCGCCTGAGCTTCCTCTCTGTAATCCCACTGGCATGAGGGCACGATCCCACCAGCTTCCCAGCCTGCTGATGTCCTCATCCGCTGGGGCACGGCCGGCGCTGCTCCTGCCCTTGGTCTTCCTTCTCTCCTCACCTGGAGGTGTTTTGACCCAGATATTGAAAAGGACTTACAGAGTAACCGCTGGGGCCCCTGGTACTCATCCTTGGTCTAGTAAAGCAACCCCAGGAGAGCCCAACTGTATTGCCATAATTCCCTAGGTATGTTTCTGTAGTTGTCTAGATAGTGCCAGGGCTACATCTGTGAACACGAGTGTGGGACACAGGCTGCACCGGTGCTTCCAGTGAAGCATCCTCTTCAAGAGGCACCAGTGGCTGGTGGGGTAGGAGCCATGAGAGGGGAAGGGACCCATACCTTCCGTTCCTTCTCAGTGACCTGAGATCCAGCCTGGATGAATTATTCTGGGGGAACAGGGACAACTTGTCCCATGGGTGAGTGAAAGGGGAATCAGGCCCGGCATGACATCTTGTTGCCCCCAGTTGCCTGAATAATAACTTTTAGAAAGGCAATTTAAGAGCAGAGTAACACCCAGTTGTTAGAGTACGGTCTAGGAGAAGTTGTCTGTCTTTTCTTCATTGTGTTAGAGCTAGTTGATCTTTAAAGCTTCTGGTTAAATGTTGATAGCTTTTTCTGTCAGAATATGGATTTTTATTAACATTTCTCCATAAGAAAACTAAATGCTTAATATGCTTTCCCAACTATTTGTCAAGATTTTATAAAAGCAAAACCTTTACAGAAAAAGAGAGCTTTTAGCATAAATATTTCCTTTTGTTTCTATTAGTTTGCTTTATGAAGTTTAGGCAAATATTTGTCTTATGTCAGTTCAGACTGATGATTTTCAGAATATTTTTTTTCTCCATATTTCAAAATGAAGATCATTTTTCCAAAAACCTCAGTCTAAATAAAAAACTAATAATAACCCCCACCTATTTTGGTCATGGAGCAATGAGCTCTTAGCTCACAGAATGTAAAGCTTTCTGGAGCCTTACACTTCAGAAGATACACCTATTAATCATTAAAAGAAACCCACACTTTGTGCTTGGTTAGTTCATAGATCCTGTTAGGGTAAAGCAAGCCTTTTAGAAAGGCATCCAAACCTAGTGTAAAGTCATCCAGGATCCATCACTTCCCTTGATAGTTTCTGGCAGTAGCGAGTCTGTGCTTTTCCTGATTTCCAGTATTAGTTTGTCTGGGTTCAGATTCCAGCTATGTATTTTCTCTATTACATTAAAAACTCTAGACCCCCCCACCCCCCGCCTTCCCCCACATCCCACCTCCATAAAGTTATTTATACGCTGTAATCAAGTCACTCATTTTTCTTTTGCATAAAATGAATAGATCGAACTCTTTAAGCAGCCCACTGCAGCCCACTGCAGGACATTTTCCCCAGCGCTAAAAGCACTTTTGTGGCTCTTTTCAGCACCCGTCGCAGCTTTCCAGCATCCTTTAAAAATGGCCCCATACAAATTCCATTCTTCTTCCACAGATTTTATTCACTGGCACCCCATGACAAATACAACTGAGACAGAAGAGGGAAGGACTGTAGGAATTGCCTCCTGTTACAGAACACCTGATATTTTTCCTGAAACACTAATTTAGCACATGAACATCTGCTATGCTAAGTGCTATGAGTTATTTTGTTGCACTTTTTTAGTAGGTAGAGCAGAGAAGAAACACTTCTGTTAAGCTTGCTTGTAAAATAAGGTTTTCTCCATCCCCGTTCCCTCTTCAGTTTCCTTTTAAACTGGACTGAGGTCTTTTAAAAAGTTGCTCAGTTAAAATATTTCCATACTTGCACCAACAAGGAAAGGCCAGAAACAAAGACGATGAAGAAACAAAATTTTTCCAAAGGCTTTTTCTGGCCAGCGAGCAAGGGTTGCTATAAAATGAATAACTTGTTCTAGAATGCTATTTCAATAATATCTAATTCTTCCCATTACTGGACACACAAATACAGTTAATATTTTACAAACACGTTCTGTGTTAAGTGTATATCATCATAATTTACATTATTTACTGCTGAAAAAGAATTTTTCATAGATAGTAACCTTGAAAGTATGTGGTTTTATGCCCCTAGCTGCACTCTATTAAATATGTACACCCTATAATGAAAGAACTTACTTTTCTTTTTGGTTTTACAAATATGTTTTTATTCCATGATCATCAGTCGGAAAATGTGCATCGTGGTCTAAACTCTTAGAAGGGTCATTTTTTGGTTTCTTTGAGAGTTTTGAGATGCTTGTTAGTGGCCTGATTTTCAGAAGATGTTCTGAAACACCTTTATAGCCTTTCAAGTGGGCATTGAAATTGCTAGTCTCTTGGGAGAATTTAGCCTCTTTTTCCCCCTTAAATTCTCCCTCCTCCTTTAAAAATAGAAAGTGTTCTCAGAGGACAGAGTCCTCTTCTGGGAGCAAATGTAAATGTAGTTAGACTACAGCCAGTAAAGGTAAAAGCAGATACTCCTTAGTTAGTGGAAGATCCATGTATCGAGGTAGAGGAAAACTTCCAGATAGTTTTCAGAGAAGAGAGAAGACATTTCCTCTGGCATTTATTCTTCCTCTTCTCAGAGCAAGCAGATGCTGTTCCCGCCGTCAGCAGGCAGTGCTTGCCTTGAAAAAATCTGGTGACCCAAAGTTCTGGATATCTGAGATTGGGTTTTACTTTCTCAGTTTTTGGATGTCTCCTGAACTTGGGTGTAACGAGTTATTTGTTTTGGTTTGCTTTTCCGCATTTGAGCTGTATTTAGGCTAAAAGGTTGTCTGGCATAAGTAAAGGCTAAATTGATTTGAAAGTCTGAGGTTTAGTTCTCTCTAAATATATCAAGGTGAAAAGTGCTGTGATGTCGTGAGAGAAGAAGAACAAACCTTCATGGTGTACCAGAGTAGTTTTTTGGGAGCATGTGAATGATCAGAGAATTATACGTTTACTATCCTAACGTTTCAGAAGTTCGGTATTTGGAATGGGAACCTAGACATATTTTGGGAGGATGTAGAGGACATAGCATGAGTGCACGTATACCTACGTGCATAGCCTTATATTGTTGTGAGGGAGGCACCTCTACCAAGCAGGAGAAAAACAAGGAGATAGGTAAACAAATTATTCTCGCATGTTACTGAGAGCCCTGTGGTGACTGAGGAGCAGATTATGCGAGATGTGGGTGAGCACGTTTGAGAACAAGTAGAAGATAGCAATGGGAGCTGGTGTTGGAAAGCGGGGAGCTGCCTTTCTCTCTACAGGGGGGGTGGTCGACTTGGAAGGAGAGTTCATATTCAGCAAAATGTTACCTTGAAATATTGCCATGGTCACTTGCAGCATGTGTTAGTCTTCATAAAAGTTCTTGGGGCAGCCTTAGCTTTTGCATCTAATTTTCTTTCGTCCTTTTTTTTTTTTTTAATGCATCTCTTTTGTGCTTATGAATTGACACAGCATGCATTTTCATGCTAGACCCAAGCCTTTTCCTTGGTCTCCACCCCTGTCTGGAATTGTGCATCCCCACCCACAGCACGTAGCTGCTGAGAGCCCCATTTTGGGGAGAGTAATCCTCCTTGATGAATGCCTATTTTGTGCAAGTTATACAAGAGGGTTGCATTGTTAGAATCTTCTGTTGAACTTGCACAAAAATAGTCCCTATGCAGGGTGAATAGAGACTGTGTGTCACTAAAAAGTACTTTATTATTCATTACAGCCTTGCTTGTTAACTGTCACCCAAACTAAAGAATATCTGTTATCAAATGTATCCCATAGAGTTAGCTTAATTGCTCATAGGGAAGTACTTGGAAGAGATTTTAAAGGACAGAAAACAGTGAGCATTCTCTGTACTTAACGATATGCTGCTTTTAAGTGCACTCATGCCAACAGCAACAAAAGAAGTGTTTAGAAAACAACTTGAAAGGCACCAAGAGAGAGATGCAAAGTGAGTGCCACACTGACATATCTCAGTTGGTGCTTTGTTGGAGATATTTCATGCCTTTGGGCGTTGGGGCAAAATCTCCAGATGACTAATGAGTCCCTCTTGGCTTCCATGTGGGGCATAAGGAGACACTCCAGTGTACATCTCCACTGGCTGGGTGCTTTGTTGTTCCCTTTCAGAGGTACAATAGTTAGGACAAGGAAGCAACAGTTGGTGAACAAAAGATGAGAAGAATTCCGTAGCTCTTCTATTTTGCTGGCTCTTGGGGGCTGTTTTGCAAGGGTTTTTTTGTTCTTTATGGTATTTTTTCTTGTCTTTGATTTTTCTTGTCTTTTGCTTGATTTTGGAAACGCCAAGAAAATGAAATTTTCTTAAAGTTCCTCAAAAATACGTACCTGGGGCAGGATGTGAATGTGGCCACCGTGAGTGATGCAAAGGCTTAAAATAATGGGGCAATGATTTAATTGCCAATATAAGCAAGTATCTTAGAAGTAGGAGAGGGAAGAGGGGAGAATTTCTAAGGCACACACAGAAATTTTGGGAGCAAGTATCACTAATAGTTGTGCTTGAAAATCCCTTAAGTGTTTTTAAAGCTTCCTCATAATTGAGGTAATTAAAGTAATTAAAACAAGAAAAATTGTACTGGTTAAATGTGGCTCCTGTGTAAGGAATGCTCCTTGTGATAAAGTACAGTTGTGAGATTGGATCATGCAGTATCTCCTACTTACAGCTTTTCCTTCCCTTAAAACACTTTGCTACATGTTTTGTCTAGTCTGTTTGTGTTAGGACAGCCTTTAATCTAACGTTATAGCTTCTGATATAACTGGAATATAACCTGTTAAATCAACATTTACTCTTGATGTAAAGACTTGGATAAAGTCCTTGGGACTCTGATGCAAAGTCAAATTGTCCATGCCAATAAGGGATGTCTTATTTCAACTTCTAACCGCTCATGCTTCTTACACCTTTGTGTTGGTAAGTTAGAGAGCTCTCCACACTTCAATGTTTTCTGTTTTTGTGTAGAGAAAGCAATATTTTTATATCTCCCAGGAATGCCACAGAAACCAAGGAGTATCACAACTGGCTGTAGGCTACTGGGAAGCTGCCCCAGGCAGCATTTAACTAGATATAAAAGATACATCCAAGTGCTTTCAAATGACTTACAGTTTGATGAGGAAAGACATGTCTCTAATAAATAAATGTGTTTCATGTGTAAAAATTACTCACCCTCTTTTTGCAAAGAAAATGTATGTACATGTACACACACACACATGCATTATCTGTTTCTGTAAATACACAAGAGGAAGATGTGTGTCTCTGCGTATATGTTTAAAATACAGACACACCCACAATTATTCATTACAGATAAAAATTTTCTGTCCTTGTTAAAGGTAGTAGTATACCTGAAGCAAATAAGCCACATTTACTCCAATGTAATTCAACTTAATTGGAATTGTACCAGGAATTTCACAGCTTCTCGGAACTCCCTGCATGAGTGAGGTCTAGGTTTCCTAGCAAGGACTGAATCACTTCATAGTAATCTGCTGTGTAGATAAAAAATAAAATAAATAAATCAGTAAATTAATTGTGAACAGACTGCTCATAGGGCAGCAGCTGAACTTACTGATCCCGGTTACTTTAGGAACTTCTTGCAACTTCTTGATTGCTGTCACTATACCCTTTCTGTGGATATTTTTTCATTTAGGGCCAATCCTAAGATTGGATCAGTCAACTGGAATGCTCTCAAGGTGTTCTTATACAGAGCAGTGATGCTTTCAGAACCCTGCTTCGTGTTAGGTTTCTGTGGGTGGGCTCTGCTTTCCCCTAATGTAAGAGCGTAGTAAGATCTTTGCCTGAAACTTAAGCTGAAATTTATTTGAGGTTGCAAAAAAGTTTGGTTTGCTTATTTGTAAACTCATGCTCTGTTCGCTTCTTGCCAAATACAATGTAAAAACAGCTTCTTTTTGGTGGTAACATCCAGTGTGTGCTGGAACCCTGAGCAGCAGGATTCCATCTAAATTAAATGCAACAATAAAAAAGAGAAATGTTAACCACAGCTATTTTTCTGGAAACCCAGAAAGGCAGAGCTTGGTGCTTATTTCAAACAAATGTTTTGGTCAGTTCTTTTGCGTATTGTAGCAATTTATCCATCCTATTTATACTCAAGATAGATCCTCTCCTGTGGCAGCTTTCATCTTGGTTACAGTTTCCCAATTCCTTTGCCAAACTTTTCTTCAGCCCTGGTCTTACACATCAGTTTGGGTAGTTTGGGGATGTTCAGAACTCCGTGGGTTGGCTAAAGACCGTAGGTGAGGACTAGTTGCAACACGGCTTGGTTTTCCCTCATTCCCCGTTCCTGGCTTGTCCCTTTACTCACTTGTAAGTGTTAAATCACTGCTGAAGTGGCAGCAATCTCCTGCTTAGGGAAGGGCAGGGTGTATAAATCTGGGCAGCAGAGCTGCTCCCAAGCTGAGCCCACAAGGCGATGGCTGGACGGGGCCGCAGTTTGAGAGTTATTTTATGCTCCTTGAGGTTGAAAGGTGCTGTATATAATTTAGGATGGGAAATGGATATCATAAACAAAACAATCTTGTACATTGTAAAGATCTGGGGAGGGAGTCCCATAAACACCTGTTCAAGCCTGCGACGACAGCTGGTGGCGCTTTCGGGGTCAGGCTTCCCTCTGCAGCTGTGCTTACATTCTCCAAGGATAAAACAGCATCTTCTCACATCCCTAAGAAATTATTCTCCCCAACTGTTTGTAGAGCAGCAATCAGAAACCATATATGGCGCAGAACATTTTTTTTTTAAGAAAGAGAGAGGTTAATGGGACCTGAAAAACATATAACATGATCGGCTTCACATCTGGAAAAGAATATCTTGTACTGTCAGGAGGATTTTTCATTTTCCATATGTTGTTTCAAGTTCTAGTTAATGCAAGGAAGGAGATAACTAATTATTTGACGGATTGCACAACTTAGTCCAGAGTTTAAAATGCCAGTTTATGCAATATAATCAAAGGGAGTGCAGAAACTTTAAATGTTTTGAATGTAAACAGTTTACATAAGCAAATTTTGAAATAAAAATAACATCTTTGTTATTATGCAGCATGACCAATAACACTTCTGAAAATTTGTTTTAAACCCTTACTATTTAAACGACAAAAGTAAAATGTTCGTACTAGAAAAATATAGTAATTTCACCCTCATTTTCTCTTACTGTAACTGCTTACACTTCTGTGAAATTGATGTGAAATTTGGCAACTTTATCTCCATTTAACGTATGATGTATACTTTTGTGTGTATAAGAAAGCAAAGATCCTGGATGCACATGTCGAATCAATACACAAATCCATGTTTTCAGGTTTCTGCCGTGAGTGTTTCAGAAATTCAATTTTAAGGGCTTGATAGTTACTGCAGATCTCTGCTGGGACTCCATGAAATGCAGGGGGACTTGTGTCGGTATAATCTATCCTACAAAAGACGCACGTTTTCTAGCTAACTGTATGGGATGGCAAAACCAAATCTGTGTAAAAGAGGTTGCCACATTAGAGTGTTTTCCTCCCTGGTGGGAGGGATAAGCTGTTCTAATATGAGGCACATCTCAGACCATCTGAGATGGATATGGAAGCACTGTAATTCTGTTGAAAATGTCACACTCCCTTCTCTACAGAATTGAATGCGTTAAACCTGTGAATTTAGATGAATTCTGTGTTATGGTAGTCTGGCCCTGAGAGAGTTTCGAACTGTATTTAGATGTCCTCAGTCCAGCTGTAGCCCAGGTGCCTAGCGTCCCTTCTCTGGTTTCTGGTGGATCTATCCTCTGTGCTGTCCTTTGGCCTTATAAGTCACTTTTCAAAGGCCTTCAGAGGTACGCAGCTTTCTTCTTTAACTAGACACAAGGAGTTAAATGGAGAGTAGTCTGTTCAAATGTGGTGGGTTTGATTGCATTTTTTACCATAGGAGCATGACTTTCATTTATTCTTATTTTCCTACTCTGAAAGGAAGCACAGGAGATGTATAAAAATACAGACATATATCTATAAAGATATATCTATAACTAACTTTTTCTTTCTCTTCCAAGATGCTACTGAAAAGAATATGGCATCACAGTTTGTCAGTGTGTCTTAATTTTTGATAACTTCCTTTTGTTCTTTATGTTGTGTACACAAGCAAGTGTCTTAAAGGCTTTTAAGCTCATTGCTAAGTTGAGCAGTGTCCGCGTAGCTTGACTTAAGTCTTTGTGAACAGAAAGACATCAGTATGTTTCCTTGGCAATGTGGTCTTATTTAGTTTTCAAACTGGTAAACAAACCTTTTTCATGTGAAATGTTGAGCAATCAAATTCTGAGCCGTTCAGAAATTTTTTGATGTATTATTTGATTTCATTTTTGTGATGAACATCTGGATAAATTTCAACAAAGGAACTAAAAATAGTAAGAGAGGCAGTTTATTAACTCCTAAATAGCTCCTGGCAAGCGTACTCACACTTGATTCCTCTAGGGCAGTCCCACCGCACTCAGTGGAGTTGCAGGATTTTGGGAATAAATGGACATCTCTCCATCTTCCTGGGTACTACATAAATTTGCTTCCCAGGTATTCTCAGCACCCCGATATTCAAAGGCTGTTTCAAGGTGGCATGTATCAGGCAGAGAAGGTAAGCAGAGACAAGGAATTCATTACTTCACAGAAATTTTCACATGGGAAAGATTAACGTTAGTTGGTCAGATTAGCATCTACCCACAAAATAATTTAAGGTGAGTCACGGAGTGAGGTGCTGTTCAGTGTCGACAGCAGGGGCAGGCAGCGAGGGCCTCATGCAGCGCTCCCAACCCAGGAATGCTCTCCCGGGGAGCAGCGTGGTCTTCTCCTGGGGCCTGGGCTTTGGGACCACCTTCCCCAAAGCATTCCCCGGCAGTCACAAAACGAGTCCCTCACAGTGAGCCAGAGCTGTGACCTGGCTTTGACTGTCTTCCAGGCGAGTGAAATAATTACACTGACAAACATGTTATCAAGGCACATCTAAGCTAATACCATAATTACACAACTCCTTTGGGTTATTTTTGCATACTCCCTGCAGGCTTGTGGAAGTCAGGGCGATATCACAAGGGGGTTTTTCTGGTTACAGCTGTGTCCTCTGGACTTGCTAAGAAATGGTGAAGTTCTTTCAAACCAGCAAAATACACACCTAACTCTGCTTCACATTTCTGAGCTTTCCTTCACAGCAGTTTCAGGTAAAGACTTTCAAGTTGTTCATACGAGGAAAAGCTGTTCTTTAATTTCTATTCCTCCACAATTCAATGTGTGGATGCTTCTTCTAATACACGGGTGCCTTCCTCCAATTTAATGTAACATTTCAGCAAAGATATCTGTACACTGTATCTATTACACTGTAATAAAAGCGGATGTTCACAAGGTTACATTTCTTGCCCAGACAAGCCCTTACTATTTTTAAGATGGAAGCGGAGATTCTATAGAGGAGTGTTTTTGGAGCAGGGATGGTATTGCGTATAGACGTTCACTGCTTCTTTTCAAGCTCTGACAGAGGGTTAATGTGGAGCTTTTTGATCCCATAAAGTACCCATCTTCAAGTACCATCCCAGAACAGGCCCATTATTTCCCTCTGGAAAAGCAAATCCAAAATTCTTTCTCTAAACAAACTTAACGCATCAGTTCCCTTTCTCAGGGTACAAATTCAGGTTCCAGACCCCTCTTTTGCTCTTTTTGGTGGTTATTTTTCGATGTGCGTATTCTTTCACATATGTACTCACTCATTTGTCGTCGTGAGAAGTGCTGACAGGAAAAGAAGGACTCTTTTTGGTACCTTTCAGAATTTTTGAAATTCAGATTTGTTCCAGAACTGAAAAAATCCAAACTTTTTCAGTAGTTTTGGCAAGACAGAATTAAATCTGAATATTTTCATACTGATAAAAAATGCTCATCTTTTTACTCTTTTCTTCCTTCAAACTGCATCATGACTGAGATAATTTTATACAAATTTTCATCCAAATTAATATACCTTAACGAAACGTTTGGGCATGCAGTTATTTGTACATCTATAAAAGGCAGACCAGCTTGTGAACTCTGACTGGTGTGCATGTGGTCTCTTGCACACACACACAGATTTCTAGGGTGAGGTTAATTTTAAGATTACAGCTCCTGAATGATCCTTTAGGGAATTAATAAGGTATCAGCTACTTTTACCGGCATCAAAATAGTTGGACGTAACATTTTACAATTTTTCAGCTTGGTTACCTCCACTTTAACAAAAGGGGAAAGCTAGAAGTCTCTCTAAGAGTGAATGGACATCCAAATAGCTGCAGAACTAAACGCCTTCAAGGAACAGCCAGCGCTGCATTATTGTGCAAGGATGCCGCACGATTAATGGTGTCTGCCTGGAGCCTGTTCGGCATGAGAAATACAGCTATTAATTAAAAGCCCTCTTCCCTGTCCCAAACCGGGCAGAAACAGCCTGAACCTCAACGGAGGGTGACTGGAGGAGGTGCAGGGGAGGCGGTGGCTATCCCTTGCCAGGTGGCCGGGGTGGGAGTGGAGGGAGGGATGGGTCCCAGCTGCGCGGGGCCGCAGGAATTCGGGGTGAGTAGGTTAATGACCCGGCATCGCCGCCTCCGCTCTTCCATTGCACCGTGCCTCTGCTGATCCCCAGCCGGGGAGCGTCTTTCTTACAAACAGATCGTCCCCCCCCGATAATCCCCCCCAACCTAACCCCAACCCAGCACCTTTTGTGTGAACTGAGCACCTTCCATGCTAGTTAAGCGGTAGGCTTTCTGGTTCTAGTGGGTGTGCGTTCAAGAGGTTTGCTTTCTGTGGGGAAGGAAAAAAGAAAGAAAAAGTTGTGTTGATGTGAATATTAAGTGAAAACCGTGCTCTCTGTAATTTCCCCCGAAGTTCACGACACCCCCGTCAGGATAAATTAGGCTTCTTGGTTGTTGAGTACAGCTGGTATTTCTGCAGTTACGTACAGGCAGCACGGTGTTGCTCAAGACATTCTTTGAGCTGCTCATCAAGGAGATTTGCTTTCCTGAAGACTTTTAATCAAAAAAATGTTCAGTGACACCTCAAATTTATCATTTGATGCAAACCTACGATACTCAATATTTTACATAAAGATGTATTTTAAGAGGCTTCAGTACTGTTCATAAATTTTTATTTTTAATTTAATATTAGTTTTTAATAATGGCCCACCTTTTATTTTCGACAGGATTATTTTACAGATGAAAACAGAGTACTTAAAAAGGACCCTCAACAGGATTACCGTCTGGAATATGCCATGGAAAACAGCACACATACGATATTGGCTTTTAGCAGAGAACTGCACACTTGTGATACAAATGACAAAAGCATAACGGTAAGATGCTCTGCCTATATGTAGTGAGGTGATGTAATTAATGCAGCCCAAATGTATACGTGGTTGTGAAGTTGGTTATTGAAATCTCATTTTAGTAAAAGGACCGAATTCGAGAAATTCACTTTCCAAAACATCTGTCAGGTCAACTTCAATTAACCATACAGTTCTCATGCTAGTTCTATTAAGCTCCTATATTTTAATTTCAGCTTTCTTTGTCCTTCTACTTTAATGCGTTATGTTCTCCAGTTTCTAACACACCAAGTGAACACAGGATTGAAACAGGTACCTCTGGGGCATCAAGCCCCATATCCCGCAGTTACAATCATTCGAGAGATGCCAACTTGAGAAACATTTTTTTAGGTCTTACACTAACTTGTAATGATCTTAAAGATAGACTTTTAAAAAACGTTGGAGCATATATATTTATAGTATATTTTCGGTTTTATTTCTTTATTCAAAATAAAGAAGTTGAAGAGTTTTATGATAAAACTCTTTCCATGCTGAAATACTTTTCATGGTAAATTCTCCTGCTGCCCTAGGGACTGCCGTGCTGTTTCCTAAGCATAATTTTAAATTGTAGGAAATTGTTGGCTTTTGTATTGGAAATGACAGATAGGTTAGAGAGATTTGCAAGACTTTCTATGCTCTGGCTTGTTTTGGAAGCATTGCTGTAGTAGTTCAACACTATTTTCATTGTTTATGTTTTCACAATATGGGCAATAATAACCACATGAGGAGCTGAAAGATGCAGGAAGCAAACCACAGCTGTATAAACCGCCAGAGTTCCAGGCAGTCAATGGATCTATAGTTTTCACACCTGCTCAAAATTATCTCAGTATAATTTAGCATTCTGGGACACTTCAGGATTTATTAGGTTATTTTGTCTCAAGGGTGATTATTACAATCCAAGAATGGTTTACGGAGAATTGTTCTGTGCTGTGGCTGTAGATTGATGTTTAAGATGTAAATCTGTTCTGTAATTGAATGTCTGTCTTCCCTAGCATGTAAGGACAGCAGTTCACAGAAGGTATTCACATCTTTACGGAGGTGAGCCTGGGAACTGTTTTGGGAGGAAACCTGTTTGCTGGCCAAATGAGTGGCATGTCTAGAAAAAAGTTGTTTGATGTATTTAGTTGGTTACCTCTTTATGAGTCTGTTCTGCTATTTGCAGATGTGATTTAAATTTGGGGCATTAATGAAGGAATCTATCAGAGAGAGATTAAATTTCTGCAGATCTGCAATGAATCCTATGAGTATAAAACATTATTACTTTTAAAAGCAGTAGGTGACTGTTCCGCTGGTATACATTGTCATTGTTCAGATACAGCAACAGCAACATCATACTGATCTTAGGAATTATGTGAATAATGCAAGGAAGATCTTGTTGCTATTCCTTACGGGTTTTCTGGTTGTTTTCTTTTTTTCAGGAGAGCACAGTGCGGGTAATATGGGCCTACCACCACAAAGACATGGGAGAAGCAGGTCAAAATTACCATGGGTCTAATCGTGGTACAAAGAGTCTACGTTTACTGAATCCTGAGAAAGAAGATGTCTCATCTGCCTCTTTGCCATACTTTGACTTGACAAACAAAGACGTAAGTTACTCCGGGTTTTGGGTTTGTGTGGAGATGTGGATGAAGTGACAGCCAAGGCTTTGGGCTTACGCCACAGGGTAACATGACTTTTATAATATTGTGTTCTTGCCCTTTTTATTAAGACAGGTGCCTGTACCAGACAAGGATACAACATATTGGTGCCAAATGTTTAAGATCCCTGTACAACATGAAAAGCATCATGTGACAAAGGTGAGTGATTCTGACTAAGCAAATTTGGAGGGGCTCAGATAACGATTACTCTTCACACCAGTTCTTACACTTTCAAAATGCGCTTCACTGCTTACTGGAGTGAAAACAAGACTTTATGTCTGTTTTCACAAACATGGGTCAAGTGTATGTGTGCCCAGGACCTGATTCTGGTGTGCCCTGACAATCGGCACATGCAGTGACAGAGTTCCTTTCTTCCTCTTCTCCTACATCCTCTCCCTCTCTTAAGAAAATGAGGTTGAAAATTATTTCTGTCCATAAAAATTTTTGTCAAAGACTAAATGAAATTGCCTAAAAGCATGTTCCATCAAGTTTCTACTTTTACATAAGAATGTCGTGAATTTCTTTTAACAAAGGGTAATTTTAGATTAAAAAATAATTAGATGTTGAAGTTTGTTAAAATGGTGAAGTTTGTTCTTCTTTGATTCCAATCACCTCTCTTGTGATGACCACAGTGGAGTTCTGTCGCATTACATCACGTAAGCACAGACTTTGTTATATTCAGATGCATAAAAGCCAAGCGTTATGAAAAAAGAGATGGATGTTGTAATTTAAAATAAATGAAAATGTGTAAACATCTACACAAGGTTCAGCATGATCCAAGGTGATTTCAAACCCCACATGCATAAACATGCTTTTCTGTAATACATTTTCTAACTTTCTTTCAGTTTGGAACTGAAAGCTTAAGAGTGCTGGGAGAAAGACGGTTCTCATATTCCTTCCCAGAAGCCATATACTGAAGACCTCCTAAAAGAACAATTTTTTACTATTGTTCTAGACTGCTTAAGACAGCACTGTGAGATAGCACTCTGGCTCTCATTTTTATATTTCCTTTAACCCATTAGTGCTTTTTAGTATACAATTCTACTCCATTTTTTTTTATTATTGTCAGTCATATTTCTCCAATGCATTCAGTAAGACTGAAATTTTAAATTAACTCAGAGAACTTAACATGTGATTTCCAGTGTAAGTCTGAGAAATACATATAGTTATGAAATACTGTGGGTTTCTGCACTTTATGAGAATGAAGAACTGCAAGGTCTAAATCTTTGCCTTCAGGTACTTGATCTTTAATCACATTTGAAATTTGTGACAGCTACTTTCACAGATCTGTATGAAAAGCAGAGTTTGCTTGTAATACAGTATATATGTCAGGATTCCTAGCTTTCTGCTTTCAAGTGAGAGAGCTTCAAAATGGTAGTATCAGAATCATGCTTTCCGTGTTAATTTTGGTGGAAGATGTAGATACATGCTGTTCTGGTAAAAAACTCTCTTGCACTATTTATTATTTATATTTTCTGATTTTTTTTTTAAACTGCACATACAGTTACCCATTTTTTTAAAAAATCGTGGTTGGTTGAAGCTCAAACGTGATTTTCCTTCAGAAATACATTGACTAATTTTTCTGAATAGTTTTATAGTCTTTATTTTTATGACAATGTATAAAAATATTATAATTTTAGAAATCATATTATGAAATCAGAATTTTATTTTTTTTTTATAAAGTTAAAAATTAGAGTAGAATCCTCAGTGATTTTCCACCTTCAGGAAAGCAAACAAATTTCATCTTGCCACTTAGGAAATATTTAGAGAGAGAAAAATGGTTACAGAAGGAGAGAAGTATTATGTAGGAACACTTCCTTATCATTTCTCTTCAGGGGCACAACTTATATTTTTTTTATGGGTGACCTTTGTAGGTGATACACAGGGTTGTTTTGGAATTGTATCTATGCACTCTTGCAAACTGATTAAACATTTCCTAAAGCCTACTGATGCACAAGGAATGGGGCTTATGGCTACTCAGGAGGATATTAGCTCTGCAAACAAAGATTGAATTTCACAAAGGGGAGGACAGATGAATTGTTTGGCCTGATCAAACTGTCTGTGTTAGTTAAATACTTACATAGATGTTGATTCTGGATTGCTTCTGTAGCACCATTTTCATACAAACCTACACATCTCATTTTTACAGACAGAAAAAAATTTTAGAAAATGTTATGAATTCATCTCTACTGTAATTCAGTCTACCTAAGTAGTGTAAGTGTGAGCTGACTTTGGCCATTTCTGTCCTCCTGTATGATTTTGTGGGGCACTGAAGTGCAGTTGAGCTCTGGTTGGACAATGTGTGCCATCACCTCCATGGAAGAGTGTGCTTAGCTGTGCGTGTGTGTAAATCTGCTGGTGGTCTGGAGTCTCAAGTAAGTGCAACAGCCACAATAAGATATTTTTTCATACTGTTCAGCTGTTCTCTATCATTCCTGTCTTCCTGAAAATTGCCCTGAGCATTTTAAAATAATGTATTTTTTAAAACATTAGTTTCATCAGAAAAGCACAATATTTTAATGAAGGAAACTGTGAAAAAATTAGACCTACCATTAAACGCAGAGGCCAAGACTTACAATCGTCTCTGGTTAACAAATACCAGATTCTGCATCCAGATTCTGAATTAAAGAGTATTTTTTAACTTCCATTGACCATGCATTATTTTAAAAAAGAGTATATGCTGTCAGGCAGAATATCTTCGAAACACTTACAAATATATTTCGTAAATACAATCTAGTGGTGCAACAGCTAGGTGATTGATAACGCTTGGTCTTACGGTGCATCTGCATTAGTGTTCTAGTTTGGCTGAGAAGCACGCTTCTGAAGTGAATCTTCAAGTTATTCTTGGTTATTTCGGCGTGGTTACTGCCATGGAGCAGTTGTGGAGCTCATGAACTGAATCTCTTTGGGTACAACTCAACAGGAGGGTGTGTGCCAGGAGCACAACAGAAGTCCCCTGGGTGGCAATGGGCCGACATTTGTACAAATAAAACATTTCTGATGGTGGGTAGTGAGGATGTCCAGAAGACATCCTTTTCCTCTTTTGCACTTTTTCTTCTCAAGGAAAAAAATGTCCCCCAAACTGAATGGCTCTCTGGGCAATGAGAAGGTTTTTTTGCAGATGTCCCAATATGCTGCCTTTGCCTTCTGGGTAGCTCAGGCACAGTCCACCACCTGATTGCCTGCATGAGCAAAGCTGTTGATTTGAAGTGAATCAAAGGGCTTGTTTGGGTAGCAATTGTGAGGCCTGGGTTCTTCTGTTAGCACAAGATAAAGAAATAACAGCGTAAAAGATCTCAAAATCAGTTGAAGGTAAATTATGTAAGGTCTTACGTCTTTTCTTTCTCTTTACATAATATTCATGCTACTTTCCAAGAACCTCAGGTAATGAGAAACAGCATATTCTTATTGACTGTTCTTGATCAAGCTGCACTACATGACATGTAAATTGTGCAAGAGATAAGATTGTAATCTTGTGTTCATCTCATAGGTAGAATAAGGACATGGATAAGTAATTTCTCCTTATGCTACTTTTACCGATGGAGAACAGAGCTTCGCTGAGATAACGGGGCACCCAGCCAGGGTTAGGACTTCTCTGCTTAATCTTCCTTTGTTTCATATCTCTTGCAACTTCTTCCCTAGGGAAGATTGTGTCTTCCTACGTGTCCCTACAATGCCTTCTGTTACGAGATCTTCTCTGATGCCTCCGGGAACTCCAGGAGAAATAACTCATAATAACATTGTGCCTGCTAGGAAATAAAACAAAATAAGATGATTTCTCAATAGCTGGGCATAATAGTGATAAGAGTTATCCAGATTACAACCAATACCAGGCACCGAGTTGTTTTTGTGACCCTCATGGAATACATCACTCTTCAGCTTCAAGCAGCAGGGGCTGCTTGAAAATTTATTAAATTTCTACAGGTTTTCCTTCCCCTGTGTTTTTCTGGTCAGCAGAACCAATTATCAGGATAACAGATAAATTTTAAAAATAGCAATATGCAGAAGAGACGAAAGGGGTTGCTTGGAGGTAATAGCAGGCAACCGTCTTTCTTCAAGTCAGCTGTTTGCAGGATGTCTCCACAGTGGTCCTGGGGCGGTGGGCCCTGGCTGCTCTTTGTGTGGGAGAGGGCACATTGCCGCCTGTCTGCAAAATCCTCCTGCAGCTACATGTGCATTGGCCTGTTTTGCTGCTTTGAGCTTCAGGCTGTGGTACGTGCCTCAGGCTTACTACCCTACAGGGATTTTTACTTTTCTCACACATGGAAGTTAGCCGGGAGCTTTCTCAGAAGTAGCTTTCTTAGAAAAAAAGCATTCCACTTACTAGCCCAGATATTCCGGAGAGGGGTTTAAGGTTATTTCTTGCTAGAATTTTTTGCAGTGCTCTGCAAATATCATTGTTTTGACATAGTTTTGAATAGGCCTCTTACTTGCACCCCTAAAGAAAGTCCTCTGGTTTCACCGGCTGCACCTGGGGAAGGATGTCCTCTCCAGCAGGTCCTCTCGGAGGGAGGGAGGGAGCTGCTGGTGGAGCAGACATACAGGCATGTCCATGCACCAACCTCTGAGAGAAAAGGTTTCTGTCTCCCTGCAGAAGGGCAGCTCCCGGGGTGTGGAGAGCCCTTGCAGGCAAAGTCCCTCTGCTCCAGGGCCGGGAGCGGGGGCTTTCAGGGGGAGAGGTGCTTGTGGGAGGAGCAGGCACTGACAAGGGGAGTCCCTGCATCATCCTTCCTCTTGTAAACCACCCCTTTTAAAAATCTCTTCCTTATTTCTCTTTCAGTATATCAAAAAAAAGTTATTCAGTGGCAGCACACCGGAGCTTCTGAGATCCTTTAGTTCTCGTGCCATCTAGATGTCTGATTTTCATTATTTTCTGTGTGTGCTGACACGTCTCTCTCTACTTGGACAGTTTTTAAGACTATTTGTTTGTGATTGGTTGGTTTTTTCTGCCTATTTGCTGAATTTTTTTTTTGCTTACCGTGAGCTGGCATCATGCATATGTTTAACAACAGCATGAAAGTGAAATTTGTTTCACATTAATGAGAAATACTTCCCTGTATTTTGGTAAATGCAGCTTTTGCTGTATTTTCAAAGACTGTTTTTACTGCTCTTTCTACTTGTGGTTCTACAGATACAGCATTTTTTTTACTGTCTTTAGCTTAGCTTTCGATACTTCATGTCTTCTGTTTGTTTAATTTAACTGTATTGCTTATTAATATAACTGCATCTGGTAAAGATTCATTACTTTGGCTTCACATTAACCGCAGGTCTCCCATGCGCTCCACTGTTTTTTTCCGCCACAATTAGAAAACCTTAAAATACAGTATTTCCTCTGGTGTCTCTAGATTTTCTGTGAATTCTCTCTACCTGTGGTCTCCCACTACTCCTGACAAATTGTTTAATGCTGTGTGTAAGCTTCTGAAAATTTACAGTATTTACTGGTGAAGGAATGGTATGTGTATTCTACATGCCAGATGAGCCGTAATCGATTTGTGTGAAGCTTTTCAGCTTCAGTGTATAACATGTCTGTGCTAGTTTCAACGCTCCATAAATTTTCCCTCTTTATTTTCTTAATTTCTTTGAAATATATTGTGTTTTCCTCAGGGAAAGTAGTTCTCCAGGCTTCAGTTATTATAATCCCATAGACAAAAAGGTCTTAGACATTGAATTTCACTATTAAGAGAAGGAAAAAAACAGTTTATGTAAAATAACAAATACAGTTGGGTAGTAGGGTCATTTAGCTTTATCTATGTGTCTTTTTTCTAAAAATTACTCATTTTCCTATAGACCCAAACTTTGTTTTTTTTGAAAGTAGTGTAATCAGAGAAATACTGTCAGAAAGGCTGCGATGTGGCTGCGCTCAAGAGCATAACATGCTTCAGATTCTGTAAGACAACTTTTTTAAAGGGATGCCCAGTTTTAGAGGGCATTTGGCATTGGAAAGGAGGGTAGTAGGTTGCATTTTGTAAGCTTATGAGAATGGAGTAGCAGGTTTAGTGCTGCTGAAATGGGGAAGAAGCCCCATCCTGGCGATTAGACTATGTGGTCAAAATTCATATCTCAAATGCACCTCATGCATACAAAATTAAACTCAGGCAACATATTAAAGACAGTAAATTAAAAACCACAAAGACGGGCTTCCTTTCATCTAACTTGACTTATCTCCAGGTCTGAGACAGCTGTTTAAATGACCTTACAGTGGCAAAAATACCCATTTTTATCATCCTAGAGGAGGTGTCTGAAATACATGAGCTCAGGCATCACCTGTACGTTTCAGTCTCTCCATTGACTGAAGAGAGAACCAGCCTGTATTAGATATGTAGTTCTCAGATGGATGAATCAGGGGACATGTTTCCCAACAAAATGGTCAGGGGACAGAAGAGATTGCAATAGGAGCAAAAATTGCAAAGTAAAACTTTTTATTTTAAATTTGCCTTTAGGAAAAAGCTTTTTTTCTCAATCATAAGCCTATGCAATTTTTTGGCACTCGACTTAGGATGTGACTGGGGAAAACAGGCCAAGTATATAATCAGAAAAATTATTTAGCATTAACTGAGAAGCATTACGTTGGGCATATTTTTATATAAGCACCGAAGTTTTCCATTGTTGATCTCCTTAGAAAAGGGACCCTCTTTTCAATTAAAGAAAGGCCTGTATTAGGGCACATCAGCAGCTGCTAGTTAATCTTCATGTTCAGTTTCAGAGCAATCTCTGATAAGGAAGTAAAAACTCCAAAAAAACTTGTTGCCAAGGGTAACTCTGCTTTTTGACAGTGGAATGCTTTAGTAATACCAAAGACCCCAGTGTGAAAATACAAAGGGACTCCAGTTTAAGAGACTGATTGATTGAAAGCCAGAAGGGCAGCCTGTAGCCTCCAGTACCTAAATGAGGGCACTGATTTTTAACTTGAGTGATACCAGACAGTAACTGCTTGCTGTTCTCTGGCTTGAACTTTTACGTTTTGCTAAATGTGATAACTCTAGCAAATTGCATCATGCAGCCTGACATAAACAAATGTTCTGTGTTTTTCCGTGTGTTCCCCTGCAAAGCAATTTCAGCCTTGGTAAATTAGATTGGCAACCAAACGATCATTTTATGCTGCAGAGCTTGCAAGCTATCTGCCCTTTGATCTGGAGGGCTGTCTCTTCAGTGCAAGCCTGAATTGGCCCATTAGGCTTTGCAGTGTTAAAGAATCATATAACTGAACTGGCTGGAAATTAAGTTTCCCAAGCAACTGTCTCAGGAAACAACAGAAATACTGTCTTGCATATTCTACTAAATTATTTCATATGTAAAATTATTTCTTGTATTATTTCACTCTGTGATCAAAGATGAAACTACATATGACCACAGATTTTACTGTCACACCAAACTTCATATTTCTCGTGGATCGTATTCTTATTTTGCGGTAGTCTTCTTTCATTTCACTTGCATACCTTTACAATAAGAATACATAAAGTATGCAGCTATTGCTGCATTATTTCTTTCATTCTGGCATGCAAAAATAATCTACTTCATTTCTGTCATCAGCAAACTTGCACATCTAGTTAATTTATTCCAGTTTCTTTGATTCTTCTTTTTTTAATTAAAACAACATCCATCCATTACAGCAATGTATTGACTATGCCAACACATGGCTGGAAAATATGTATTTTATGTGATTTTTCTGGTAAATGCAAGTCAGAAGTTATGTAATTTCTGGTTACATAGAAGTGTTAGATGGCAGGAGCCTTAGCTTAAAATATGACCAACAGTGAGCATGGAGAAAGGGAGGGTACAATTTCTGTAAAGCTCTCTGAGTTTCACCTCCCAATTCTGAGGCGATTTGTGGGGTGATCTTCAGGAGAGGACTGCTATTGATAAACCCCATTTTTTGTTGTACCATGTCTTTGTTTCTTCTTCCTCATCCTTAGCTTTATGTATGGTTTTAGAGTAAGCCTATGACTAGGTAGTACACTGAAAAGAAAATTGTGCCTAGGAATTGTCTGCAGCCAACCAATCTACACTTCTTATCATAGCAGGCAATAAAATACTTCAGAGTAGAATTGTGCCTTAGATCACGGAATCATGGAATCTTCAGAGTTGGGAGGGACCTCTAGAGATCATCTAGTCCAACTCCCCTGCTAAAGCAGGAAAGCACATTACTCAGGACTGCATCCAGGCGGGTCTTGAAAGTCTCCAGAGAAGGGGACTCCACAACCTCCCTGGGCAGCCTGTTCCAGTGCTCTGTCACCCTCACCATAAAGAAGTTTTTCCTCATATTCGATCGGAACTTCCTATGTTCCAGCTTGTGCCCGTTACCCCTCGTCCTGTTACTGGGAACAATTGAAAAGAGCCTGTCTCCATCCTCCTTAAACCCACCCTTTAGATACTTGTAAGCATTTATAAGGTCTCCCCTCAGCCTTCTCTTCTCCAGGCTAAAGAGTCCCAGCTCTCTCAGCCTTTCCTCATAAGGGAGATGCTCCAATCCCTCAGTCATCTTTGGTGCCCTACGCTGGACTCTCTCCACTAGTTCCCTGTCTCTCTTGAACTGGGGAGCCCAGAACTGGACACAGTATTCCAGTTGTGGCCTCACCAGTGCAGAGTAGAGGGGGAGAATGACCTCCCTTGACCTGCTGGCCACACTCTTCCCTATGCAGCCCAGAATTCCGTTGGCCTTCTTGGCGACAAGGGCACATTGCTTGCTCATGGATAATTTACTGTCTGCCAAGACCCCCAGATCCTTTTCTTCAGAACTGCTTTCCAGCAGGTCCACCCCTAACCTATATTGGTGCCTGACATTCTTCCTCCCCAGGTGCAGGACCCTGCACTTGTCCTTGTTGAACCTCATTAGGTTCTTCTCTGCCCAGCTCTCCAGCCTGTCTAGGTCACGCTGGATGGCAGCACGGCCCTCTGGGGTGTCAGCCACCCCTCCCAGTTTGGTATCATCAGCGAACTTGCTGAGGATGCACTCTGTCCCCTTGTCCAGGCCGTTGATGAATATGTTAACCAATACTGGTCCAAGTATTGACCCCTGGGGGACACCACTGGTTACAGGCCTCCAACTCGACCCTGCTCCATTAATCACAACCCTCTGAGTCCTGTCACACAGCCAGCTCTCAATCCACCTCACTGTCCCCTCGTCTAGTCCACACTTCCTCAGTTTCCGAAGGAGGATGTTATGAGAGACAATGTCAAAAGCCTTGCTGAAGTCAAGGTAGATGACATCTGCTGCTCTGCCCTCATCCAGCCAACCAGTTATAACACCATAGAAGGCTATGAGATTGGTCAAGCATGTTTTACCCTTGGTAAATCCATGTTGACCAATTCCAATAACTTCCAATAACTTCCTGCAATTATAAAGCATCTTCTGTGCAAATATCAGAAGAGCAGGTTCATAGGTGGTAAAATCTGACTTGATGGGGCTTGCACAGTGTGAGGTGAGTGTCTGGGTGGATCACAGAAGTGATCTACCTTGGTCCTACTAGCATCTTGGCATTGCTTCTTAAGATCAACTTTCTAATTCAGGCAAGTCACATATTTGCAACATCTTAAGCAAGTTTTCTATAGGACCACATTTAATTGCTCCAATGTCATTTAAATGGAGAAGAAATTTCATTTCTGATCTAACTATTTAAAGTGTTTCTCTTCAGTACCGACGTCTGTCTCTGCAATCTCAGCATTAGCTACTGGGGTTAGTTTTCAGAGAATAATATTAGGATACCCTCTCCTTCTCTGCTTCCATTTGCTATCCACAGTAGTCACAGCTATGTCCAGAGCACAGATTTATTGACTCCCAGGGGCAAAATAGAAAGAACATTAATAACAGTGGGAAAATAGACAGTAGACAATACCACTCCACCACATCCATACAGAGCATACATGACGTCAAAATCCACACAGATGACAACTGACCCACAGGCAGATGGTGAATACTTCCTCTTTGCACCAAGACTGAAGTGAAGTTTTACCTGGTTTGAAAATAATTTACATCTTGGATCTAACTAAAATACACAAAAAACCACCCAAACACAAAAAACCCTAACCTGAGAAAACATAAGTATGTAATCATGAGTCTTCACTGGCAACCTCTCTCCCCACACCTCTCAAGTGGATGAACCACAAGGCAGGGACAGGGGGAGCAAAGTCCCTCCCACTGTAAGAGAAGATCGGGTTTGTGACCACCTGAGGAACCTGAACATATGGAAGTCTATGGGACTTGATGAGATGCATCCCAGAGTCCTGAGGGAATTGGCTGATGTAGATGCCAAGCCACTCTCCATGATATTTGAAAAGTCACAGCAGTCAGGTGAAGCCCCCGGTGACTGGAAAAAGGGAAACATACCCACTTTTAAAAAGGGTAGAAAGGAGGACCGACTTGTCAGCCTCACCTCTGTGCCTGGGAAGATCATGGAACAGATCTTCCTAGAAGCTGTGCTAAGACACATTGAGGACAGGGAGGTGATTTGAGACAGCCAGCATGGCTTCACCAGGGGCAAGTCCTGCCTGACCAACCTAGTGGCCTTCTATGATGGAGTGACTGCATCAGTGGACAAGGGAAGAGCTACAGGTATCGTCTGTCTGGAGTTCTGTAAGGTCTTTGATATGGTCCCCCACAACACCCTTCTCTCTAAATTGGTGAGATATGGATTTGATGGGTGGACTGTTCAGTGGATGAGGAATTGGTTGGATGGTTGCATCCAGAGGGTAGTGGTCAATGGCTCAATGTCCAGATGGAGATTGGTGACAAGTGGTGTCCCTCAGGGGTCCATACTGGGACCCGTACTGTTCAATATCTTCATCAATGACATAGACAGTGGGAGCAAGCGCACCCTCAGCAAGTTTGCAGATGACACCAAGCTGAGTGGTGCGGCTGACGCCTGAGGGACGGGATGTCATCCAGAGGGACCTGGACAGGCTCGAGAAGTGAACCTCATGAGGTTCAACAAGGCCAAGTGCAAGGTCCTGCACTTGGGTCGTGGCAACCCTGGGTATCAATACAGGCTGGGAGATTAAGGGTTTGAGAGCAGCCTTGCTGAGAAGGACTTGGGGGTACTGGTGAATGAAAAGCTGGACATGAGCTGACAACATGTGCTCACAGCTCATAAGGCCAACCACATCCTGGGCTGCATGAAAAGAAGTGTGGCCAGCAGGTTGAGGGGAATGATTCTGACCATCTACACGGCTCTCGTGAGATCCCACCTGTAGTACTGCATCCAGCTCTGGGGCCCTCAGCACAGGAAAGACATGGACCTGTTAGAGCAGGTCCAGAGGAGAGCCACAAAAATGATCAGAGGGATGGAACACCTCTCCTGTGAGGACAGGCTGAGAGAGTTGGGGTTGTTCAGCCTGGAAGAGAGAAGGCTCCAGGGAGACCTTATAGCAGCCTTCCAGTACTTAAAGGGGGCCTACAGGAAAGATGGGGACAAACTTTTTACCAGGGCCTGTTGTGATAGGACAAGGGATAATGGTTTTAAACTAAAAGAGGGTAGATTTTGACCAGATATATGGAAGAAAGTTTTTACAATGAGGGTGGTGAAACACTGGAACAGGTTGCCCAGAGAGGTGGTAGATGCCCCATCCCTGGAAACGTTCAAGGTCAAGTTGGACGGGACTCTGAGCAACCTGATCTAGTTGAATATGTCCCTGCTTATTGGAGAGGGAGTTGGACTAGATGACCTTTAAGGGTCCCTTCCAACCCAAACTATTCTATGAATGCCTAAGGTCCTTCTCATTTGTGTTCCCTTTTGGTAGTCCTTCACAGAAGTTAACATTTCCTCATCAGAAAACACGTTTCCTAACAGTTACTGCAGTATGTGTAAAGCAAGAAGCGGACACCCTGTAAATTCTCAGCGCTCTGTCTTCAGGAAAAGCTGCCTGTTCACTCCCAAGCAGGAGGTGAAAAATTATAATGTTATTATGCTACACGATCAAAGGGAACATTTTACAGTTGTACAATAGAATTAAAACTTCTTCCATTGCCATCTCAAAGAAATAGATAGACTAGATAGACATCACTCTGCATGAATGGTGATTTCATGAACAAAAGGGAGTACCTGCATTGACTTTATTATTTATGCTATTCAAATTGTATGTTCCTCTTGAATGTATATAAACTCTTTATAGACTACACTTTTTGGCTTTAGATCTGAAACATATTTGGTTACATATTACTTTATTATTATATTGTTTTCACAAGAAAATAATGATGTTGCTGATTAATTGCCGATTAATTCTGCTTGGTGTGTGTCAATTGTGCTGAGAGTCTATGGCCGTACCGAATACCACAACCACTCTGCCGGTGTTTCTGCTACTTAGGAGTGCAATAAGTGTATTGCCAGGAAGCGTAACCAAACGAAACATGTTTTTTCTTGACCTGAGCTCTTTATCAGATTGCTCCTCAGGGTTATACTTTTTAACTGTTACTAAATGCCTTATCTTAAATCTTCAGACATACCTCAGGCAGAAACAATGTTTTATGAATATTTCTTTGAGGTATACTTCTTTTGGTTTTAGTCTAAATTACTGCATGCCTTTAAAGTCTGAAACTCTTTATGAGGGGTAGATTAATTAGGAATAAGAATTTAGGAATGGACTGGATGGCAGAGAGAACAAGAAGCCTAAAACCTATCTCCAGTTCTCATTTTTAAAGTTTGGTTTTATTGGTTATTTTGTTGTTTGATTCCTCTTTCCTAATTAAAATATTCAAGTTGTTCTGCACACTGAACTATAGAAATTCTGGACGTACAATGTAATCGTTAGCAGTAGTATGGGGAGATGGAAGAATTTGTGTGAATTTAGAGATACCGCCTCCCCTCCAAGACAACAGCACTGCAACAGTAGCTTTTACCTGAAAGTACGTGTTCTTTTCCAGTAAAAATTCTACAGCTTAAAGTGCAGGTGTGGTAATTACTTCTTAATGCAGTATACTAATAAAACTTTAATAAGGGCCTTCATTGAACAACGTAGTCACTGAGTAAACAAATCCTTTCTTCTTTATGCCAAGAACAGGAAATATCTGTGCTTTGAATAAGGTTTTCCATTCATGTGGTAAGGACTTTTTCTCCACAGTGATGTTAGAATTTTGGTTCTGCATTTTAAAGTAGACCCAAAACCAGTTAAACCCAAATGCCAACCATATATCTTAAATAAATAAATAAGTCAGCACTGTTATTTCAATTTGGGATTATGTCCTGTATTTGAATCTCACTTTGGAAAAAAAAAGTCCTCCACACACATTAGGGACAAATCATGCGAATTTAAATGCCTTAAGTTGTATGGAAGCTCTATTTTTGGTCTGGAAAATTTCCATCCTCCAAGGAAACCTTACCTAATCGTATTATGAGATTGGGGGTGGGGATGGTTGCTGTTGCCTGGACCTTTTTCTCATCTCCATCTCTTTTGTATTAAAATACGAGAAGCAAGATATGTCACTAACTACACAGGTTATATTTTGGTTGGGTTGGAACTAGATGATCTTTAAGGTCCCTTCCAACCTGAACCATTCTATGATTCTATGATTTTCCTCCAATTGGAAGATGTGAAAAATGTCTATGAAAATAATTTGGATGAACATTTTTGTGTTTGAAGGACAATTCAAGTTAAGCAGTAATGCTCCCTATTGTACATAGATGACTATCAGTGAACCAGAAACAGCCCCTTTGCCCTGCCTCCTGCAATTCACCCACCAAAATATACACCTTTCTAAGTAAGCAGCACAGTACAAATTCAGAGGCACTTGGGACAGAGAGCAATTTAAAGGGCTTTGTTAGTGATGAAGACTGAATTTAGGATCTGGATTGTACAGTGAGAAAACCAGAAATGGGCACTTAGCTGTGTACACGCGACTGATACAGCCGATCTCAGGAAAGATTATGGCAGCTATTCCATGTTAGACTGCAGCCAGCCGAGCATTGGAGGTATCTCTTTCAGCCCTAACTATTCTGTGGCATTAATTTAATGCTTTCTGACAGAAGGGGTGGGGTGGGGGCGCTGGGAGGGTGGTCCCTGCCTGACCCCTGGATGCCTGGACTCCGGGGCTGAAAGTCTGCAGCAGATTAGTGTCCCAGACATGACGCTGGCCTAGGCAGGTTTTTCTCCTGACATGAAATAGCTGTTAGGTTGTTAGGGTTAAAATCCTGCTCTGCCCTGGAGTCATGGACTTAAACACCTACCCCAGCTCAGAGGCATGTTTATAGCTCTTGGCTTTTTGCTCAGCACACCTCTGGGTTGCCTGCAAGAACCAATGTTAGGCAGAAAGCAACTAATGTTTTTCTTTCAGAACATTTATATGACGATGAAACCATATTATTATTGAGGGTTTTTTTCTGGAATACCTGGAGGTTTTTTGCTGAAAAAGACCCAGCTTTATTAAGCCCAGTATTCTAAGTATTTGCTTTTCTGAAGAAAAATCTAAAACCTTAAAAGAGATGTTTTAGACAAATATTTGTTCATTCCAAAACTACACTTTTGAAAAGAAGAAAAAAAAAAAAAAAAAAGAAAAAAATCTTGATGATTCCTAATAAGAAGACATTGTGTCTTTGAAGAACTTTTCTAAGTTAGACAAATATTTCAGGGTAGGTATGTGATACACATTTGTGAAAGAAGTACAAAGATCAGAGTAATCAGTAAGAAGGTAATAGTTCTTCCTGAGGATGAATATAGAAAGCAGAGACCCTATAACTTGGTCTCCTGCTACAAAAATTCTCTCAGCTAAACTCAGCTAGTACTCAGTTTCACAACCATCACTTTTTGGTCTGGGTTAATCAGGGACATGGCAAACTCATATAAATAAAATAACCAACCACAGGCTGAAAACTCTCTTAGATGCAGCAGTGCCAGAACAAAATCTTGTGTCAAATTTTTGCTCTCAATTTTAAGATTATAGAATAATGTTTTTTTCCCTTGTGTTACTGCCAGCTACATACACAAGGTGTTGTGTAAGGATGTGGCCTTATTCAGAGTCATTTATATGGCAATATGCCATCCCGTAGAATCTTTAAAATGTAAGATTAAGTTGAAGCTACCTTTCGAGCCAGAAAAACAATAAATCATATTTTTCACTGACATTTCAGTGTAAAAGCATCACTGCAACAAGACAAAAAACTTGTTGTCATTTTCATATATAATATTAAATTCAGCATTTTGTTTTCTGAAGTTCAGTGGGCTATATTTTCTAACAGGGACACTATGAGGACACTATGGATGTAGTTTACTAACCTTCACCATTCGCACAAGGAGGCATGAAGAAGAAACCACAGCTGTTAACATCAAAGAACGCAAAGCAAATAAAAAGGGAGAAAAACAGGAATAAGCAAGAAAGACTTCCAGGTTTCTGGAGATGTTTTTCCCTTGCAGGGAATCTAACTTCTTGGACCATTTGAGCTGTTTTCATTTTCATCCTGTTTAATACATTGTACATTAGTATCTTGACCCTGCTTATCATTGGCTTTTGAGATGCAAGGCTCTATTATGTTACAATTTTGGCTTTTTTTTTTTAAGAAACGAAGACGTGGTGCATTCAGTTTGTGGGTTGGTAAAGAGATAATAGTAAATACAGAAGAGAGCAAGAAAAGTTGAAGCTGAGTAACCCAGCACTGGTGGATATAAGCATTTTCTTTGTTCATGTGATGTCAGCCTTTTGACCAGAATAGAGCTTCTGTTAAATTTTCAGGTGGAAAGCACATGTCTTATCTGTATCAACTAACTTGATAATAAATTGAACATGTGTTTGTTATATTCTTTGAAAGTCAGTATTTTGAGAAGCACTAAGAGATACAGTACAGGAGCTCTGTAAAAATTCTCAACCTGCCCGATGGGTACAGGTCATGCTAATCCCACACCATCACCATAACCCGTACTTTTGGTTGCAAAAGGCAGCGTCTTCGTTTTGCATTTGTATGTGGTGCATTTTAAACCCCTCCATCTTTGGAAACCCTGATTTGATGTGGTGGTGAATTATAGTGCATCTATTATTTTTTATCTCTGTTAGTGGGAGTCAGATAGGTTCACATATGTCAGTGTGGAGAGATAGAAAAAGCTTTTGCCCAAGCTTTCAAGAAAGGTAGTGAGGATGCAGAAAATAAATAATCATGAATAATAAAACAGGAGCTTCTTTCTGTGGATTTCATGAAAAGCAGGGGAGATCGTGTCTTGTTGCATGCACTTATTTTTTGCAGTCCCGAACGCTTTCGGCATTTTGATGTAGGGTGGATATAGGGCTTTTGTTATCTGAGCCTCTGGCAGTCGGGAAATGTCAAGCAGAAAATGCACTTTGCCTGCAGGGGAAGAAGTCACCAAGGCACCCTGGTGGTACAGTATCTCTCCAGGCTTATTCACGACATGGCAAAGAGATGAACCCTGACAGCTGGGTCTTCCTTGCATGTCAGCAGCAGGGAAAGCACCACAGATGAGCCTCAAAGAATGAGGCAAAACGGGGAAAACAGGTAGTTATATGCATATTCCCTTTCAGTCTCCTTTCAGCCTCTTTCTCGACTCCCTTGGCTAACAAGAGGTGGGTAGGACTTAGCAAGGAAAGAGGATGGAACTACGTTTCAAAGTCTCAGGTTTCCTCATAATTACTGAAAGTGAAAGGAGGATTCCCATTTTCACTGCAACTCATCTTAATTACTCAAGTTATTGGTGGCCGAAAGTGTCATTTGAGAGTCCCCTTACAGTACAAGAACAGAGTAAACAAGGCTATGTGTAAATAAGAATCCAAATAAAAATGAATTCTTCACTTACATCTGCAGAATTTATTGACTATTACATATTATGCCTACTTTTAGCACACTTTTTTCTGTATTTCCACAGTAAATTATTATCTTTTCATAAGTATTCTAAAGGTTTCAATATTTCCCGAGACAAATTAACAAGACAGTCATGGTGACCTTTCAGGGTTCGTCCTCTAGTATTGTGACTGGAGACCTGCAAAAGTAGACCTTAGTTTAGCTTAGCTTCCAGTTGTGTGATTTGGGAACTAAAGACTATCAAAGAACCAAAAACTTTATGCTTAAAAACTTCAAATAACTGGAAAGATTGAATGCATGCATTAAACAGTCCGTGTTTTAAAAATGATTGCTTATGGCTTGGGATCAAGGCTGATAAAGGGCTGTTAAAATAGGAATAACCTTGTAGAAGATTAGCCCTTTCAAACTATGTTATCATTCATTGGGGCTGCAAGTACTCTGCAAACCAGGCCACCCTGATGTAGATATTTATTTGTAGATACCTGCTCTAGCAACTAATTTTACACCTGAGACTACTTATGTGCACATTTAAATGCATTAGTGATTTGCTGAATTTGGCCCCAAATTTGAAGAACTCAGTCATTGTTCATCATTGTTTTAAGGCTGGCCAGAAAACAAGAATTTTGTTTATTTGGAAGAAAAAGGAGGTTTTGGAATTTCTGTTCAGCTTGTAGCAAACTGAGCCGTACAGATGCTCTTTGTGGAAAGTAAGGGAGGAAGAGGGAGGCAGCCTAAACAACCGACTTGTTCTATAAGCTAAAATGACAAACGGCTGAGTAACTAGGACAGCACTCACCTGGAATGTAGAATGGCATGTTTAAATCCCTGCTCCAGTTAATCACTACATAGAGAATCAAATACTATTTTTTAATTTTCTTTTCTGCTGAAGTTATTCTAGTAAGTAAATACAGTTAGTTATTTGTTGGATCAGAGAAAGGGAATCCAACCTGTCTAGAGGGTCTGCTTCTCTTCCTTCTCTCATTTCTATCAGAAATGATGCTGGGATCCTTAGGGAGCTGGCCATTAAAATATTTCCACACATTTCTGGGAAATGAAAAATTTGTGATTAATGAGATTTTCCTAAGATTCTTCTTAATAGATTTTTGACCACTCCTAGTAGTTCCTTTTTTTTTTTCTCTATTTGTTTAAAAGGGGAAAGAGAAAGGTGGCACCTCTTTAACAAAGTTGTAATAAAAATGTGTAAAAAATGTAACTTCACTGCTGCTTTTCATTATTTAGTTGTGCATCTGAAGAATATAAATTGTCCTACAAGAGGCATTGGAAAGATGCTGAAGGGTTTGTTCTAGTTTTTTGCTTTTCTTCAAGCTTTTCTTCAAGCTGAACAAACCTACTTTTTGAAGTGCTGTTATTGTTTAGGTAACTGACACTAAGAAAGCGATCACAGGATGTGAGTTTCTAATTTTGGTGATGTCCCATTGTTTTGAGGGGAAGTTGGTTTTGAAGTAGTGCTTGTAAGCACAGCAGGTGCTGGGATCTTGTAGCAGCAGGCAGAACTATCACATGTTGGAACAAAAATACTCTTTTTTTCGTGGTAGATACAGGGATAATATTCCCACAACCATTTCCCTGACTAACCTATGCATTATGTGGAGCTTCTGAATTCTTGGGATATATACTGCTTTTTAATGTATAAGCTGCTATGATATGAGTGGTTTTTAGTTGTGCAGTATTTGGATAAATGTGCAGATATATGCCAGAGCAGAGGGAAAAAGGAACATCAAGCTGAAATGGTTTTCTGAATCTTTGTCAGTCAGTCTGATATATTTGGGAATAAATCCTTATCTGATGGGAAATCTGACTCTTATGTCCTTCAAAAATACCTTTTACTTCCATAGTACAGTAATTCATGATGATGGTAACGCTAACTGAAATAGGGATTACTGAGAAGAGTACAGAAGATCTCTCGTGAAGTATTTCATTCTTGCCATCAGAACAAAACTTCGGTGCATCCGTGTAAATTGGCATCCTTCCATTGACTTCTAAGTGCAGTGAAGTGGGTGGTTTTGGGTTGTGCACTTCTTGGACAGACATGCAGGTACTCAGCAGCAGCTGGACTCCCCAAGAGCCCAACTTCAATGGTATTTTGCAGACTCATATCAATGAGGGTGGTCTTGATATGCATAGGCTCTGGTTGCATCTTCCTGCCCTTCCTTTTTTTTTAATTGGTTTAGTGGTTTGAACAAAGCGCAGAGAGATAAATTTCTGCTAATGATATTGTGCTGAAAATATTTTAACAATGTAATAAACTTCTTGCTTACCCTGTTCTGATCCTCTGGTAGCTGCGGTTCATGTGCTTGCAAAGCAAATGGATGCAAAGTTAGGATGTATATACATTTTTTGCCTGTTTAAAATACCTCCCCTTTCCTAATATTACAAGTCAATACTGCATGTCACCCTATGTCTTAAGAGTTAATGTTGCCAAAGCTTTACTTTTCTTCTGAAAACATTAATATTTATCTTACTCAACTTGAAGGTAGGTGTGATAGAATGGGATGCAATCTTTGAAAGCAAAAGCAAGGGAAAAACTCCTTTCATTTTAATCCTGTTTTCTATATGCTAATATTTGTGGGATATGGTCTTTCTGAAAAGCAAAATAATTTTTTAAAGAAGTATTCATGTTTGCCCTGGGGATGTCATCTCTGACAGAGATGATTTAACATCATCCATCCAAACAGAGAGTGAACACTATTAAATGGGAATGAAATCATTTCAGCCTACCCTGAAGTTCGATGGTCAAATTATACTGGGGGCACCCGGGCACCCCTGAGAGCCCTCCAGCTCATCACTGTCATAAACAGGCTGGAGCACCCAACCTCTCAGGAATGACTTCATGTTAATAAAGTCTTTACAACTGAGCAGATTGTAAAATAATTCTGATTTCTTGTAGATGTCAAAAAAATTTGAAAGTCCATCTTGAGCTGCTGAGGAGTGTGGGGTATACATCCAGGCTCATCCTACATGTACAGAATCTGTGGGCAGCTCTAGCTTGAAATAGTACAAAAGAGGCAGAAACAGGGATGAAAAGTTCTGAGTAGTTCAGATACCAAGCTGGTTTAGCTGAACAGACTTTCAGTTTATATCCCCTTCATGCTGGAATGTGGCTAAACAAGATTCTGCAGGGAGAAAGACAAGTGACAGTGCAAGACTGGAGTGGCAGAAGGGAGAACAAGACAAATGGCAGCAGAGGTTTTGTCAAGACACATAATTTTCTTCCTGTCCCCTGTTGTTGCTCTTGGGCAATGATGTTTTTAATGCTTGGGGTTGCAGAGTGCTGAAGTCACGTTTCAACCTAACTACAATCAAACATCAAGTCTCTTCTTTTAAAATGAATGCACTATATAATTTTTAGTTCTGTCTGCACACCTGGATTGAAATAATCACATCTGAGATGTGTTTTTTTTTTTCTTTTTCATTTTAAAATTGACAGGTTGAGCCATTGATCCAGAAAGGCCATGAGAATCTGGTGCACCATATCCTGCTCTACCAGTGCAGCAGCAATTTGAATGACAGTGTGCTGGACTACGGGCATGAGTGCTACCACCCCAACATGCCAGACTCTTTTCTTACATGCGAGACAGTCATTTTTGCTTGGGCCATTGGAGGAGAGGTAGGATGAATGTCTGTCTAGCATGGTTCATCAATGGGGCTTTAGGATGGTGTGTATCGTAATCAAGCTTCTTCCTAGTATATTAATGATTACTTCATCTGTCTGGTTTTAAGAGTATATAATCACAATCCCTAAATGCCTCACCAGTAAGTCCTCAGCTTCTTGTTGGCCTCTTAAGTATGAAATGCAATGAACATTCCGAGTGAGAAGCCAAAATTAATGAAAATGAGTTGATGCCTTAGGGGAAGAAAGATGACTTGGGAGCATGGAAGTCTGCCTCTGTATCAGCTTGGCCCATCTGATATGGAAATACACTGCCTTCAGCAATGACCAGTATCTGTTACCTGTGGAGAACGACAGAAATAAAAGCAAGTCTCTGTAGGTGACTGCATAAAAAACATGGAGGCAATATTTTCCAAATGAAGTTAGATCTGGTTACGGTGTTGCCCCAGTCAGGCATTTCCTACCCAGCCCAAAGAGACATCACTTCAGCGTAGGAGTGATCCTGTGTCAGTGCAGAGGACCACTTTACTCATGGCAATGGGACATACCTACAGAAAAGAGTCTCTGAATGCCATGTTGACCCCAGGCTGCATTTTCAGCTTATTTCATCTGTTAATTTAGGCTTCAGTTAATGCTTTCAGCTGACATAAGGTAGCATCACTGCCAAAAGAATCCCACCCCTTCCTTACCCCCTTGATTCACTGTGTGCCCACACAAATGATGGTGTGGGCACAAAGAGGGACTAGGGTGATGATAGTTTCTGGAGCCTTCGTTTGCCAGCCTGCAGTCCAAAACTGTCTTTGACTGCTGAAGTGTGAGGAAGCCAGAGGTGCTACACAGACCCATCAACAGAAGTTTAATCCACTGTGAGAATTATCCCTGATGTATGCTTTGTGCATTTTTGCCATCAGCTATGCTCTGACCCAGTATTTGTACTTTCAACTGTCTTAATCTAAGTTAAATATAAAAACTCGTATAAATAAGTTATCATTTGACAAGCACTATGGAGGCTTTTGCAAGGATGATCCTGCTGTTAAAGATCTGTAGAGAGGAATCTGGCAGATCTGGGTTAAATTCAGGTTTACTGGAGTATTCACTTCACTTACTTCAGTTTACCCTTATGCAGAATGGAGATGATATTTATTGCTATATACTGCGATTAATTCATTAATGCCCATGAAGCATAAGAAAGTTGGGATCGCAAATTACATATTTCAGAAAATTAGAATCTCAAATTGCATATTAAAATGTTAGCTATATCCCCACTTAACCAAGCTCTGTTTGTCATCACAAGTGGTTTGAGAACTTCTACAGCCCGCTTTGGGATGAAGTTAAACCGAACGTGCAGGGGCGAACCCAGCATCTCCCAGCAGTAAATGGGGTTCCGTGCATTGGGTCTGACCAGAACTTGTCCAAAGTAGCATCATTGTTAGGGGACAGTGGGTCCAGCACAAGCTGTTGCACTGTACAGAGCTATTTCTTTTGCACTACATGGCCTCCTAATGCAAATGTAGCCATGAAGATCATCTTTATTGTTCACATCATTTTACTTAGAATGCAGTGATTTGGGCAGGAAAAACAACCTAATTATGTACAACCTCAGTATTCCCTGGAAATTACTGCCTTTAGAAACTGGGAACATTTAAAATGTAGATTCACCTTTTCATAAGGGCTTTATTGTCAGACTAACTGCTTGATGATGCAATGTTTATACATTTAAAATGGAATTTTCCTTTTCCGCTCAAACAATAAATACAGGATAAATAATCATAAGATCACCGGATAATGCGGGTTGGTTGGGACCTCAGGAAATCTCTAGTCCAGCCTCCTACTCGAAGCAGGGTCGGTGGCGAGGTCAGACCAGTTTGCTGAGAGCTTTATCCTCTAACAAGCATGCGATCTACTGTTTTGTATTGACATAGTTATTTAGTGCATTGAGTATATAATAAATATGTGGCCACAATGCCATGTTCGGAAAGTTTTAAAATAAGTTACCTTTGTAAATTTATCATTAATATGCTTGTATCATTGCAAAAAAGAGTAAATGCGATTATAAAAAGAAATTAACTCTTAACCATGGCAAAAACATGTATAACTGTATATGTTGATTTCCAGGGCTTCACCTACCCTCCTCACGTTGGCTTATCCATTGGCACAGCAGCTGACCCTCAGTTCGTTCTTATGGAGGTGCATTATGACAATCCGTCATACACAGAAGGTTTGTGCCCTCACACTCTTTAAAACATGCAAGATTGGAAAATGTACTAGGCACAAGTGCTTCTCATTGCATTACACGGCAAATAGAGCAAATACAAAGCTGAGGTTTATTTTTCCCTGCTCAGTAGTTCCTTGTTCCCAGTGTTTCTCTCACTGCATGCAAAAGCTTAACCTGAAGTCAGTGGGAGATTCAGATATACAAAGTATTGTGGACCAGGTGAATACATCTCCTCTTACCACTATGTTCTTCGTGTTATCTCTCTCTCCTTTCCTTTTGCTGGGAAATCCAATCAGATTGAGAGAGAACAGCACAGCACCCAGACTGTGAGACAGCAACACAGGGAATGTGCCTTTTATTATTTTTTTTTAGCATTTTTTTAAGGTCAGTTTCTGAAGGTGAGGTATAGACCCAGGTTGCTAGGTCATTCACTGGGTAAAAGCAGTTTATCTTAATAGATAAGCTTTTCATTTACAGTAGTGTTTTTTAATCTTCTTTCTAAAATTCATTTATATTTAGAAGAAACAAAAGGAAGAAACCAGGGAGCCCCAGAAAATCTGGGGAACTTTGAAGCTGACTTTTGGAAAGATACTTTTTTGTTCTTAAGCAAAAGTTTATTGAGCCACTCTACCTGAGAATATTCTGGTGATTGGTATAAACGAACTGAGTAAAATCCAATGCAGCACAATGTACTGGCCTTTCTTTACACTCCCATGTGTTTAAATAAAAACCTCTGTGTGGGTTATGGTGTTCTGTCTTACTCTTATTCCCCCTCTTTTTTGTTCTAAATGAACTATCTTAAAAATGTTTTATTTAATGATGGACTCATGCACATTTGTGTGGGATACAGTAAACTTAATTTGCATCCTTGATATTGCATGCTTTTCTATCAAATATTACCTAAAAACCTGAGAAGTCGCATGCAGAAAAAATGTTTTCAAATTGGTTGTGTTCCCAAATTCATTATTTTATTTTAATCAACTGTACTGTGTGATACTGTTGTTTTAGTTCAAGTGGCACATACAAAAACTGGGAATCAATAATGTTTCATTTCCTTGTTAAGCAACGGGGACAATTTTGCCTTTTTGGGACAGTCCCAGGTGAACACAGGGTCTCGCCAAAGACCTGGGAAAATTCAGACAGCACGGGCAGAGCAGAATGTCTGTAATCCCAGTCATGTTTCTCTCCTACCTGACAAAATGCACAGTATAAGATCATGCCGGGAGTGGGAGAGGGTAGACCTGGGTTCTCCCACTGCTTCGGGTGGGAGCACAGGAGTCCTCCTGACACAGCACCCAACCTGCCACTGGGTCGCCTTCATTTTCCCATTTTGGGATCTGCATTTTCCCAGCTTGGGTCTCGCGGATAAAGGCTGTGCTGTTAGCCTCACGTTGTGATCTGGGGTAATGTTTTCCTAAGTGACTCAGATCAGTAGTCAACGTTGGCCCCCAGTTAGACTCAAAAATGTTTGAATTGCTCCTAACTTGGCTGGTTTTGAATGTTTCTGTTTATGAAGTCCCTAACATTCACTTTTAGTTGGAAAGGTGTTCTCTTTTGAGATTGTTTATCAAAAACTCCTGCACAGCGTAAAAATTTCTGGCATTTCGATGTTAGCAACGAGCTTGAAGGGGAAATACCACAAAGGAGAAATTCAAGTTGATGAGATTGTACAAAGAGCTTCAGAAAGGGAATGAGTATGGATTCCCAGACACATTAAAACTGGGATGTTGTGGGACAGTGTATTTCACCTGAAAAGTCATGATTTGTATATTCCAGAATGTCTCATAGTTAATTACCACTCTTAATTTGCTATGCGTAGTTCATAGCCTTTGTTCCTTAATAATTATATAATACTCTCTCTTAGGTACTTTAGTAACTGGTTAACTTAGTCCCTGCTGTGCCTCTCTGTCATTTGCCTATCTTAAAACAGCCTGATGATTTCATGTTGATGTAAAATTTGGTTTCAGGCACTGCTAGGTCTGTTATGTTTTTTAGAAGACCAATATAGGTCACTAAGAAGCCTCTTACTTTCTTTGAGATACTTGGTATGTTTTTTGCATTTTTAATTTTCAAAACTGAAATTTGAAAAGGAACAACAAAGAAGAAGGTAAGAGTTAACAGAATGCAGAGCTTGTGCAACATAAATTAATCGCTGTTTTTTGCTTGTATCTTTCCTAATAAAAATGGCTGATAGAAGAGAAATAATTACAAGCAGCTAGGTGATAGAGGCAACATAAATTCTGAGTAGATACACAAACAAACGCATATGGCTAAACATTTAGATGAATGAAATAGATTCACACCATTTTGACTCTTAAAAACCACAACGTTTTTACATCAGGCTTTGGTTCCTTAAACTACTTTTTGAAATCAAGAGAGGTCCTTGAGTGAGTGCAGCATTAAAATCCTGTGCAGTTCTCCTGTCTGCTTTACTCAAGGCGCTGGTGTTATCTTCAAGTTTGGGATTTAGGAAGACAATTTTCATATGTTTAATCGATGCTCTTTTAATAGGGGAGATTGCAAAAAGGATGTATAGGCTGTAACATGACAAGCAATCCAAAACAAAGAAAAAAATATAATTAATGCTAGGGCTCAAGGTGAAAGAATAGGTAAGTTCACAAGTAGAAGACAACACATGGCTTGAAAATTTTAAAGAAAAAAAACCACAACAACTTCAAGGTCAGCTTTAAATATTTCATTTGAAAATCATACATGGCACCTTTTGAGGTCTTATTATTTCTTTGCATTATTTGCTCTGCCTGTGATCTACCTTCTTTTCTCTGAGGTCCTTGTTGGATAACTTAGTGGAAGGGACACAGGGGCTAAGGGCAGCACCTATTTTTCATTCACATCCAAGCACCATAGATATTAACATACCATGTTTAACAACCCTCCTGTGGGCTGCCCCTATTTATTACTTCCTGCATATGGTCTGACTCATTTCTAGGTTATTGAGGTTTATGCCTCGATTTTCATGTAAAACACTTAGGACAAGCCTTGAAAAATGTGAAACAATCGGATTTATTTTTTTTTTTAAATACTGATTTGCAGCCATGGCTGACTGTGCTCTTTTGTTGCAGGCTTGATAGATAACTCTGGTCTGAGGTTAATTTATACTCCAGTTATAAGGAAATACGATGCTGGGGTAATTGAAGCCGGTCTTTGGGTCAGCCTCTTCCACAATATCCCACCGGGCATGCCTGAATTTGTGTCAGAGGGTCACTGCACACTGGAATGTCTGGAAGAGGTATGTCTCCTGCCTGAATCCATTGGTTTTCATTCCTAGAAATAGTTTTGGACAGCCTCTTTAACTTCTTGGGAAGATTGATAGTTACCGGTTAAAGACATGTGAAGAAAGGCATCTGCTACATGCTGCCCTCCAGAATGTTGAGTCTTTTTGATCTGGGTATTTGGGGTGCTCAGTATTCAGGCTGCTTTACTGGTATGAGTAATCCTGGATGACACAGTGCTTGCAATGATTTAATTGTGTGTTCCATATACAAGCATACATCGCTTTCCATGGCAAAGCTATAAATAGCCTAGAATAGCTAGCCCAGAAAAATTGTTGAGAGAGACTAATTAGGATCTGTGCATGAACAAAAGGCTCATAATAGTGAAGTGAAAGCCTGAAAGGTATTCTTAGACCAACCACAGAAACTAAAGACCTGAAATAGTTTTGTTGTATGGCCCGACGTACAAAATTATGCATTCATTAAACACTTGGTTTCATTAGGATAATCTAAATATCTCTACAGATAATGGCAATATTGTCTAAAATCTGCGATTAATGTATCACGGGAGATTCTCGTATACTTTTTCATTACAGAGAAAAGTTGAATCAATGCTTGTTATAATGTGGTTTGGAGTGAAGTGCAAATTAGGTATGGGATTTACATTTGTTCTTGGTAGTGTTAAATGTTGCATATTGTCCTAGCATTTTTCAACCTAAAAACACCTGAGTAATCTATTATTGTGAGGTTTCTGACCTTAAGGCTTAAGGTATTTGAAAGGTATTGTGATAACAGATTATTTCTAGTTTGGGCTCTGAATAAGAATCAAAGTTTAGCATACTAAAAGTTTGAATCCATAGATCTCAGCTAGAATGGGAGTGATGTCAGATTAGTGTCAATTTGGAAAAATAAATTTTAAAATGTTTTTGACCTAGAAAAAATTTCGGATGTAAACCTACAGTATTTCACTACCAGCTGACTTGAAGATGGGAAGTTGAGCATATTATAATTACACTCTCTTAATTTAAAGTGTTTCTCTTGGCATGATATTGTTGATAATGTCTTTCAAAACTACATAGAAATTCTTTTTCACAATAAACATCCACTTTCAGCAGTATCAGCCACTAGCAGTAAAATAATGTGCAAGTTTTAGTATAATACCCTTGAAAGTTTTAATTTATTGAAAATTATTGGCAGTCCAGTTGATTTTCATAAAAACTGTGTGCATTAAGAGTCAAAACATATTAAAAAAAAAAAAAAGAAAAAATTGCAGAAAAACCCCAAGCTTATTTGTATATAAAACCTTAATTTCACACACAGATATATTTTTTTTACTCCAGACCGCATTTTGCTGTAAAGTGAGGGAATGTAAAATGCATTTATTATTATATTTTCACTCAGTTTGTACATTGCATTATATTACGTTGCATCTGGGCACGCTGATGATGTTGCTTTCCCCTTGCCAGGCTCTAGGTGCTGAGAGACCTGCTGGGATTCATGTGTTTGCGGTACTTCTTCATGCTCATCTTGCTGGCAGAGCTATCAGGATGCGCCACTTCCACAACGGCGAGGAGCAGAAGCTGCTTGCTTATGACGATGAGTTTGACTTCAACTTCCAGGAGTTTCAGTATCTGAAAGAAGAAAGAACCATCTTGCCAGTATGACACTCTTTATTCTTTCCCTGAAAGTGTTTAACAGATCATGTGCCTAACATTTACAGACATTTAGGATTAATTTTGCTACAGAATTTGTGAATGTTTTGTTCACTTTTTCACTTATTACAGAGTGACAAATGCACTGAAGTTGCAGTGTCTCAGGATACACTGCGGAACTGGCTGGCCCATGAATTCAAGCTATTCTTTGGGTGCATTTGGTGTCCACAACTGCCTGATTTGAACTTTACTGTTATAGTAGACTAGATTTCAGTGAAGCCTTTGACACCGTTTCCCACATCATTCTCCTGGAGAAACTGGCTGCTCGTGGTTTGGATGCGCGTACGCTTCACTGCGTAAAAAACTGGATGGATTGCTGGGCCCAAAGAGTTGTGGTGAATCCACAGCAGCCAATCACAAGTGGTGTTCACCAGGGCTCAGTATTTGGGCCAGTTCTGTTTAATATCTTTATCAACGATCTGGATGAGGGGATTGAGTGCACCCTCAGTAAGTTTGCGGACAACAGCAAGTTAGATGGAAGTGTTGATCTGCTTGAGGGTAGGAAGGCTCTACAGAGGGATCTGGACAGACTGGATCAATGAGCCAAGGCCAATGGTATAAAGTTCAACAAGATAAAGTGCCAGGTCCTGCACTTGGGTCACAACAACCCCATGCAGCGCTATGGGCTTGGGGAAGAGTGGCTGGAGAGCTGCCTGGTGGAAAAGGACATGGGGGTGTTGGTTGACAGCTGGCTGAATATGAGCCTGCAGTGTGCCCAGGTGGCCTAGAGGGCAAATAGAATCCTGACTTGTATCAGAAATAGTGTGGCTAGCAGGACTAGGGAAATGATCGTCCCCCTGTACTCAGCACCGGTGGTCAAGCATTGGAACAGGCTGCCCAGAGAAGTGGTTGAGTCACCATTCCTGGAGGTATTTAAAAGATGTGTAGATGTGGTGCTTAGGGACATGGTTTAGTGGTGGACTTGGCAGTGTTGGGTTAACGGTTGGACTTGGTGACCTTAAAGGTCTTTCCCAACCTAAACGATTCTATGATTCTATGAAATACCTGAACAAAGTAGACTATAAAATCACATATGTGCCTGGTTGTGCCATCTTTGTGCATCCAGCCAGATGAAGAATAGAAACACCACTGTGTGGCTTTACGGAGCTGTTGGAGCCAAGTAGCACATCCTGAGTATTTGCATACAGCAAGTATTCAGCCTTGCAAACATGTGTCTACGAATCAGCCAAATCTTACTTGTGTCACATTTTTATTTGTTGTTGGGAGTAAAACTCTATGCTCATGTTCCACATGAGGTGTCACTGAGTAAACAAGACCCTTCAGAAGAAGAAATAATGCAATTCTATCTGCTCTTCTTGTGAGAAAAATGTAATCTATCTTTTAAAAAAATCCCAACCGCAATTATATTATAAAGCAGTAGCTATCCATAAGTATTGCATGAAAAGAATCTATTTTTTTTTTTGTTGAATCACTCATTTAAAAATTATTCACTCAACCTTTGTTAGTTCCATCTAACATCTATTTTTGAAGCTTTGGCCTGAGGACAGAATGTTAGTGTTGCAAAAATTGGGTGCTCCAGATCTGACCAGCAGAGCAGCTGGAGATGTGCCTGTCTGGGTGCATATGAGCAAGCCCATTACTTGATGGAATTGGTCAGATGTAAAATATCAAACAACTGGATTTTTTTATAATTGAAGCCAGTACGGGAATGAAGCTGGAAAGACCTTTGGAATGATTGAACATCAAGTATAGTCAGGAGCCCCATGGTTTAAACTTCCAGGCTTCTCTTCAAGTCCTGTCCTCTCTTATGTCTCTTCTCCCACAGTGGTACACTTTGATATTTGTCCTTTAAAGGCAAAATGCTAAAATGCTAACTTTCTAATTTAATTTCTACAGCAAAACGTGGATGTTCAGGTGTAGCATTTACTCTTTGAAGTCCAACTGCTTGTACTCCACAGGGACTTCAAAGACAAACCGGTGTTACCTACTCCAGGAAAGAAGTGTTGAAGGGTTTAAGAAGAGGGCTGGCAGATGATGACAGGTTTGCAGAGAAAGCCTGTAATATTTTTAGGAAAATCCACGCAGATTATAGAGAAAGGCCTCTTAAAATACAAGAACAAAAGGGATTAGACTGCAGAAAGACTAAAAGAGGTATTTGATAGTATCAGCAACTTAAAAAAGACAGCTTGAGTAGAAGCAGGAATTCTTTCTCTGAAGTGAGAATAGGAGTGCCTTCTATTGTTTTCATCTTATGCAAAAATACCAGTACAGCTTTACATACATCATTCTGGTGTAATTCGGACCACGGCCTAATCAATTAATTATTAATATTAAAAATTTTCATAGGAGTTCTTGTTTTTCTGTCCTTCTGCCAGCTCTTCCAAGGGTGTATCTTTCTTTCAGCTTGAGGAGTCCAGGTTATTTGTTTTCTTCACGTACTAGCACTCTCTTCTAAATTTGGAACCAAAAGATTTAATCTCACAGAAGGAACACTTTTAGTGAATGTTATCCAGTCCGTAAGCCACGAGAGCCAGAGACCTCACTGGTGGGAACCAGCATATTCCCACTGGGAGCAGTGAAGCTGTGCCAGTTCACGCTGCTTCAGAGAGCTCTGTCTCCATCTGTCCAACAGGAGGCTGACACTCCTTCTTCCAGCAGCCCGGAGTAGTTAGTGCTAGCATCGATCTGGCAATGAGACAGCCCAAGGGAAAGGAGAAATTCTCAGCCTTTGAAGGGTGATCTGATTTTTGCAGGGAAGATTAGTACAATGGGTGATAGGGGAAGATGCTGATACAAAAAAAAAAAAAAAA
>VYZM01000587.1:1216555-1281921 GCA_013398915.1 Dromas ardeola
AAATGGGGGGAAGGGGAAAAAGCCTGAAAAAAAAAAAAAAAAAAACAAAAAAACAATTAACCAAAACAAATAAACCTCTGGCATCCTTGTGATATGAAGTTGTCCAAAAACATGAGATTTTGGACATCCGGCTATGTTCTTCAATATTTTAATTTCCACTTGATTATCATGGTGGTTTTGAGGTTTGTATTTGATTAGGTAGAGGGAATAAAGGTACTACCAAACTGTAGATCAGTTTGTCAAGACAGCAAAAAGTTAATTGTATGTACTTGAGAAGGTAAATATTCAGCCTTTCCCATACATATCTGTCAATATACTTAAGTCTTTGCCTGCCACTCCTCTACTCCCAGGCTTGGCAGATAAATAGTTGTGATGTGGAAAACCTTCTTTTCCTCATTTGGCAAGTGTTTCTATTGAAGTTGGCAGGATAAATTAGCCTGGGGAAAGCTATCCAAACTCGAACTGGATGAGTTTTAGAGCAAGACTCACGTGTATACGTCGTCTATATACGTATTTCCTGAAAATAGGATTATAACTGGGCACCTCCGTTGCTATTTTAGAAAAACAGACCAGACTATTAGTAAGACTCTGTTTAAATCCATGGGGCATCCCTGAGGATCTGGCATAATATGAATGCTAAGTGCCAAAGCCTTACCATATGCTTATTACCTAACCCTTTGCTCTTTCAAAAAGTCCTATCCACTGCTCTGATCTTTATTTTTTGAGTGTTTTCTGTCATCTGTGGTTACCTGAAGCTGGTGTTGATGTACTTCAGAACTCTGAACTTCCTAAATCTCATGTTTCAGGGGGATAATTTAATCACAGAATGTCACTACAGTACTGTGGACCGAATTCGCATGACATGGGTAAGCCAAGTTTTAATGGATCAAAATAAGTACACAGGTAATATTGGGGACTAAAATCTTTTTCATAAAATACTATTAAAAAGCGTGAACTTACTTGCTAATGCCTGTGTGCATGTAATTATGTATTATCTTTCCTTTCATAGATTCTTAGGTTTTAAAGTCATTAGGGCTATTATGATAATAGTCTGATCTCTTGCATAAGGCATTCAAATGGCTAGTTTAGAAAATTAAACTTTCTAAACTTTTTAGAAAATTAAGCCTTCTTCATAACGTGTATTAACATGCAAATTCTACATATTCTAATGAATTATTTTTATGAACTTATTACCCATTTTTCCATGAAGTTGTAATTGCCAGTTCTTACATACTGATTTTTACTTATGCTGTGATTAAGATGGGACCACTTCCTTTTGTGCCTAATGTAGAATCCAGGCAGAAGGCAGGTCCTTTGGGCTGGGAGGAGGAGGCTGGGCTCAGTGAGCCTCTGAGTGTTACCTTTCTCATGCAGTGGGTTTTCCAGCATCAGGGACCCTCCTGCAGAGCTGCTGCCCTCAGGGCAGCGCAGCAGGAGCCTTTGCCATAGCCTTGCACCCTTGCAGCCGAGACATGAGGGGCGGCTGTGCCACAGCACTGGGTGCATGTCCATGGCAGCAGACAAGGCAGGGCCGTGGCTAGGGGGTGAGCACCCCCTTTGGGGTCATCACAGAATCATAGAATGTGTTGGGTTGGAAGGGACCTTTAAAGGTCATCTAGTCCAACCCCCCTGCAGTAAGCAGGGACATCTTCAACTAGATCAGGTTGCTCAGAGCCATCAAGCCTGGCCTTGAATGTCTCCAGGGATGGGGCCTCCACCACCTCTCTGGGCAACCTGTTCCAGTGCCTCACCACCCTCATTGTAAAGAACTTCTTCCTAATGTCTAATCTAAATCTACCCTGCTCTAGTTTAAAACCATTGCCCCTTGTCCTATCACTACATGCCCTTGCAAACAGCCCCTCCCCAGGTTTTTTGTAGGTCCCCTTCAGGTACTGGAAGGCCGCTATAAGGTCTTCCCAGAGCCTTCTCTTCTCCAGGCTGAACAATCCCAACTCTCTCAGCCTGTCTTCATAGGAGAGGTGCTCCAGCCCTCAGATCTTCTTCGTGGCCCGAAGGTCAAGAGGGTCTGGCTCAGGCTTGGCACATGGCAGCACACGGTCTGCCAGACTCAGCTTTTTAGGTTAGCAGAGGCCATTGCGATGTGGCCACTTGGTTTTGGAGGTGAAGCAAATTCGGTTTTTGGGACATGAGCTGGACTGTGCCAGCTGGCTGTGAAACCAGAGAGTGATGCCAGACCCAGTATGCTTATGGGAGGGATGTAGCTGCCAGCACCCAGCCTTCACCAGGGGCTGATCCTGCTTCCTTGGGAGGTGCTGGATCCAGACCTCCAGAGGTGAGACCTGAGGGGTTTCTGTTGGCCAAGGAAGACCTGGTCCTGGCATCCAGAGAGCACAGGGATACCTCTCCCTGTGATGATGCCTCTCCCTCTCCTACGTGGCTGGCATGTAGGCACATGCAGTACGTATATGAAGAAAAGCAAAAGAGTGAGAACAAAGGCTTTTGAGTTTTTGTCCTATTGTCCTGTGTGACAACCACACTAGCTCTTGGCCTTTGGTTCATGTATTTTGTCTTCTCCATTCCTGTTCCTGTGGTTCTGTGAGATTTGTGGAACCGTTCTCACATGGGTTTTAGGATCACGCAACTCATGATATTGTCCATATTTACCAAGAATTACTTTTAAATTAGTTGTTTGCCCCATTGTTCTCAATGGAAGACTGTTTAAGAGTCTGTTTCTTCTGCTAGCTAAAAGTCTTACTGTAATTAATTATTTTATAGTTAGTGCTCATTTGTTCTTGAGTTAGCATTATCTGTTAACCTAAATAACTCTTTTCTTTCGTATTCTTTTCATACTCTGCATATGTACTTCCAAGGACAGTCCTTATAGATACATATTCCATCCTGGCCTCCATTTTGCTAGGCAAAGCTCATTTAATTTCTTATTAAACAGAGTAATTATCCTACCAGATTTTTTCTACATCTGCTCCACTTTGAAGGCCTTTTTTCTGAAACACAGGAGATAAAAGTAACTTGGAGACAGCTGAAAATAAGCCTGAACTCAGATAGTACTCTTCGACATAATAGGAGTCTTACTTTATTGATAGTTGTTCTTTCTGTCATCTTTTAAGCTCAGGAGTTATTGCTTGAGCTTGCAGTGTATTTTGTAATTAATTATGTAATAACTTCTTGCTACTTGATAGCCTAATGTGCAAAATAAACCTGTTGAATTGGGCCTCCTGATACACATTTCATCGGCATATAAATGCTAATCAGTGTTTTTATCTGCGGGATTCCAATGCTATCTTGACTAAAAGAAAAATCCCATTTTCAGGGTGGTCTGAGCACCAGGAATGAAATGTGTCTGTCGTACCTGCTTTACTACCCGAGAATCAACCTCACCCGATGTGCAAGTATTCCAGATATAATGGAACAACTCCAGTTCATCGGTGTTAAGGAAATCTATAGACCAGTCAGGTAAGTAAAATGTTTATGGATATGTGAAGCACCTCTGTTTCTGTCTGTGGGATTACACCGTCATTTTTATTAGACCTTTATGTCTTTCTGGTAGTACAACATGTTGCAGGGTCACTCATGCCACTTCTTTTTTGGTCAATACACTGTGCTCCTACTTATTTCTCCTGCCAAATTACTTTGCATCTTCTTTTATTTTTAATGAAAGAGCAGTTTCTTCTGTTAAAGAAATAGTATTTCTCACTGCAGTTTTCTTCACCACAACTACATGCAAAAAGACTACGTATCAATGTCATATTGATGTTTCAAATCTCTCAATTTATCAAAACATATCAGTGTTTCACATATATGGAGATAATTTTGAAAAAGGAGTTTGGGAGCGTGGGTGTTGAATTAGTAGATTTAGGGTAGATTTGTTGACAGTAATTCTGCAGATCCTGGAACTGTTGCTCACATATAGAGCTAAATGCTATCTATCTTGGTAACACTCACAAAAATACACAAAAGGGTAAGAAGTTGTAAATTAGAAAGGAAATGGAGAGATTGAGAGAATATTAAATTGTTCATAGTAAAAGATAAATGGTAGGTAAGCACCATGATGGAGAGAAATGAGGGAATGGAGGCTTTGAAAGAATAACAAGTCAGAGGATGCAAGGTGAGTAGAGAGAAAAACAGGGAACCAGTGGTAGGAATCTAGCCGAGAAGCTTTTTAGGTGAAGTGTTGGATGCAGGGGCTTGCAATTCTGTGCAAAGACACTGTGTCCTGAGTCTTGGACCCCTACCGTTCAGGGAAGTAGCACACTGCATATTTTTGAGAGAGTAAATCCATGTTAAGAAGAAAAATCCCTACCTCATTCATCAATTTTTCTTCGTAATAAAAATAACCCCCAAGAATCTGAATATTGCCCCACTGCTTGGCTCAAAAGGGGTAATATCATTTTGTTATAAGATCTGTCTTTTTCAGTGCTCCACAAATACTAAATATCCCCTCTGTGAATGGCCAGGGGTGGGGGCTGTTACCATTTAGGCAACTCAGGGTCTATAATAACCACCATGAAGGGCCATGCGATTCAGCTGGTATCTGACCGCTGGGGAAAACCACAGGCGGGTGAATTTTAAACAAGATGTTATCATTTCTCCAGTAAGTCAGCAGAAGTCTTGCTGTCCTTCATCCTGAGAGTCCTTGGCAAGAACAAAATGCTTCCCAGTGTGTGGATGGATCTGGCTTTTCTGCCCTTGAATGTCAGTGGGATGACCTGCACAACGATATTGCTCACTAAGAGCAAGAGTGATTTCCAGAATCTAGCATAAAATTTAAATTTTGCTAGGAGATGGGAGGAAGCCCACTATAGAGAGGATAAATGTATGTGAATATATAAAAATCAATAAATAGCATATTTCAGTTTTTAAGTGTTCCAGACAGTGCTTAAAATTAAAGCATCTCAGTAGCAGATCAGCTGTGGAAGTGATTATAAACAGAGTGAGAACAGTCTAAAGAGGAAAGTTCCCAAATGAATGAAATGCAGAAAAATAATCGAACACTAGAAAGCAGAATGCACTATTAGTGGTGAAAGATGAATTACATTTGTATTGCTAGTTGCACTAAACTAAGGTAGTAGTAAGAATTTAAAATAAAATTGATAGACTGATATTGTGTCATCTTATTTAAATTTTTAAAGTTGTCTTTCCTTATACAGTTTATCTTAACAAAAACATGTAAAACTATTATTGCAAGGTAATTTGATGTACAGGCTTACTGGTCTTAGTTCTGAAATTCATATCCAAGACAGAAGAGTCTGAAGAAAGTCACAATACAATCGATGTCTGCTTCATTTTCCACACTATTTCTATTCAAAATCTCTTAATACAGGGAGAATACAGTTTCTAAATTAGTCCTAGCTGAAAGAGTCTTTCTGAGCTTAGAAAGAAAATATTCTAACAAATGTATGCTCTCTTGAGTGTTCATTCATGATAACTGTACTTAAGTAAAAAATGCACATTTAGCCTGGGGAAATAAAGATGTTTTGAATAGAGTAAGTATGCAGACTGTCTGCCGCAAATGGAATAGTAATTAGAAGAAGAGATTATTAATGCCTCTAGTATTTATGACCTAATCCACAATTCTTGTTTCATTAAGCTCTGTCAGCCTAAGGATATGTGACCTGATACACATCTCTCTTGTGTCAGTCTTACACAGGAATTGCTTCACTGACTCCTCTAAAGTCTGTCTTGACTTACAGATGAAGGCAAGCTGGAAGCAGGATCAAGGCACTGTGGCTCACTTTAAAACTCTTTTTTTCCCTCAGTCTGGTGGCACAGACAGTGGTATAAATCATGAGAAGCTGAGATGAAAGCGATTGGGCCACAATAGTGTAAAATAGGTGCTTGATTAAAATTATGTCTTCCGTGCCTAAGTGTTGAGTAGAGCAGAACTTTGGCACAGGCAGCACTTTAACCAAAGCAAGTGGGAGACAGCCTACTGCAAGATAACACAGATCTGTCTAAAGTGCTTTGAAAAGATAACTTACGCTCCAACCAAAGTATTAATCAGGCTACTTAGATAAAGTTTTAGCTGCTTTCATTCTTCCACTTGCTGTATTGGACTTTCTGTTTTTAAAAACTTGACCCATCCACCATGTTGTTTTCATTCATCCCAGTAGTCAATCAAGGAGAAAGCAAGAACAATGGAAAAGGTTTTCTTTAGCTGTTTTTTCTTTCTCTCCTTTCTTATTATTTTTGAGTTTTCTTTACTAAATGAAAGATGAGAAATCTCATTCCTTCCCTTTCCACATCTTTGGCTGGTGAGGAATGGGATTGGCCCCACTTTTTCATGGGGAGTAGTATTCCTACACGTGGGCAAATAGTCAGCCCTCTCACAGCAGCTCAGCACGTCTCTGTCTGGCAAAAAGTCCCCTTGCAGCCAGCATGTAGGGACATGCTAAAAGGCAATGTCCACAGCACCGGTTATTCTAATTTGATCTGTTGGCACTGGTGCCAGCCAATGCATGCTAGAGCAACTCCTGTGCTAGGCTGAGTTTTGACCTGTTATCTGAGTTATGACCAGAGCTTGGCAGAGCCATCTGGAAGCAGCTTTCTGAAGGCAAATGTTTCTTTACAACGCTGTCTGCCAAGTTTAGTAGAGGGTGTGGTGCTTTTTTGTTTTGTTGGGGGTTTTTTTTGAGAAGTTACAACAGAAGATCTGTTTTGTATTGCCTGTGTATTCAGTTTGTAGATCAGAGAAGAGCAATGTAATTCTTTTTCTTAAGTTAAAGTCTTTCATTCTAAAAGCATCTGGCAGTAAATCCTAAACTGCTGACAAAGTTTTGTAATTCTGTTAAAATCAATGAAACTGCATCAGTTTTCAGTAGTAGAGAACTTAGCTAAGAATGTGATGTATGTGACATAATATACATACTAATAGTACATTTGTTTTTCTGAATAGATTCTGCAAAATCTTCTCCTCATCAGTTCCAACTTAATGGCATTTATCTATTTTTTAAAACCTACTTATTTATTTTTCTTCAGGACTTGGCCTTTCATTATCAAGAGTCCTAAGCAATATAAAAACCTGTCTTTTATGGATGCAATGAACAAATTCAAATGGTCCAGATCGGAGGGTCTCTCCTATAATGAACTTGTGCTTAAACTACCAGTGAATGTGAGATGTTCAAAAACAGATAATGCAGAATGGTCGGTAAGTCTAAGATTTGAAAAGGGGGCAACAATGCCAAGAAACAAATGTGATTCACTGTGCTTCATTGCGTACGAATAAGTACCCTGTTATATGTCTTCAGACTGTTTACACGGCCATATGACATTTACATGCAATAACAAATGATGAGAATGTTTTATCAATGCTTTCACCTAACTTGAGTTTTAGAAGTGTTTAAAAAGAATAGAAAAGTCGGAGCTTTGATTAGCACTTGGGATCGGTAATAGGACTATGGAGTCTTTCAGTGTGTCTGGGACCGATCAGAGAGTAACCGTATGTGTCCTGATTAGGTGACCAAGTTAAGAAGCTGTTTTCCCTTGGTGGCCTCCATTGTCAGGGACTTGTGTTAGGGTCTTGTGATGGATGATTCAAAATCCCTAAATCAGGTTTCTTCTCTGCATCACTCTGTAGGGGGAAGCTCATTGACTGCATAAAGAAGCCTCAAGAATCTAACTTCTTAACTCAGGCATTTAGACTACCTAAAGTTATATGAGTACTATTCCAATATCTCTTGCTTTTTTATTGGTCTTGTGTCTTAGAGATGTCTATAGTATTGGGCCAAAAAAAGTACATTTGGATTATCCGTTTCCATTGTGCACCTTTGGAAGATTTTATTATAGTTTTCCTTTCCCAATTCTCTTGATGATAAAAACTGTAAGATAAAAAGTAATTGCCCAGTAAGTTATTATTTATTCTAAATGCCTACTGGTATTTTAACACGACTGCTGGGAAAAGCGGTCATCTTTACTGTTAATGTGTGTTTATAAAGAACTACCAGTGCATATAGTACTATCCCTGAAGGAGATGCTGAAAAATATATATTGCTCCTTGAACTCCTTTACAGAGTCCAAATCCAAGACTCCGTTTTACTTTTTTGAGCTTTTCTGCTCAGAAGAGGAGATTGTCTCATTGTACTGGCTTATCTCCTACTGTGATTTTAGGCCAGACTAACAGAGACTATGACTAACAGATGTGAGATACTACTGATGAAATACTTTCTAGGAAAGGGCTTTTGCCTTGTTGTCCTCACCCCGCAAAACAGCCCATGCTGTCACACAGTGCTTTCAGGTGGTGGAGAAATTGCCCTTCCTGCAACAGTGTTCTCAGGTCTTCCCAGCGTTGATCAGACTGTTCTGCCCGTGGGATGTCAATGAAATACCATGTGCTACAAGTAATCAGAGAGGTTCCCTTTTTTTCTTATATTTGTCCCACTGCAGACCTTCTGTGAAAAGTAGTTATTGACAGTACATGCCACTATTCACCAGTTTTAGTTAAACTTCTTGACCTTTGCAACTGCTGGCCAGTAGCAGCTGCGTAGCCACTCTTTCACTGATTATTTGTCAGAGGACAAGTTAAGATGATGAAAAGCACACAGATATTTTATCAAGAGGGGATAGGCTGCCTTTTTTTTCTTTTAAATGGTATGCTGTTCCCCTTTATCTTACAGGAATAAGGAACAATACTTACAATGTAAAGAACGTAGTTAAAGAGTGAGCTCACTGGAACTGGGGGTGCTTAGGCCTTCCTTTTAATCATAGTTTCCTATATCAAATGACTAGGGCATATTCATCAAAGCTAAGATTAGGACTCTTTCCTTTCCCTTCCCTTATTAGTGCTATTACATTAAATTGGACATCCTCATCAAAATCAAGAACAGATTCAACCTGAATGGCCAAACAATCAGTGAGTTGTTACAAGAGGGAAAAAACTTGAAGCAGAGGAAGTGAGTTGAAAATACCTTTATCCTTCTGTAGGGATGGTCCCTTGATGAGTCTTAGATTTGTGTTGTGTTTGCTAAGATTAAGTCAATATTTAGTTTTTTTTTTCCTGCAGTGCAGGATAATTACAATGTGGAAAAAACCCAAAGCAAGCACATGCTGTGCAGGTGGGCATTCAAATCTTCAGAAGTATTTGTGTCCAGGGTCTCGTTTATTGCATAGCTTCTTTTCTTTAATGTGTAGGGAGCACATTTAGGAAAAGCCTAGCCAAGCAGTGTACCCAAATCTCTCCAATTTTATGTCAAAGCCAGGACAGGCAGGTAGTTATGTCTAACTCCATAAAAATTGCACTGAGTTCTAAGGGAAGACTAAAAAATGCTCAATATATAGAAATACAACACTGCTGTAGGTGGCCCTGCTTGAGCAGGGACATTGGACCAGATGAGCTCCAGAGGTCCCTTCCAACCTCAACCATTCTGTGATTCTGTGAAATAAATAGGAATAACTGGAAAACAGGAATAACTGCCTTGTACATGCAAGTGTAAGCCTTGTTATGTACAAATGAAGGCATTCAAATATCGCACTGTAACACTATAAACTTCCATTTTTATTAGCCAGAAAGATGAAAACAAAACCCAAAACAACCAACCAATCCCACAAAGCAAAATAAGGTCAAATCAACCAACAAAAGCCTAACCTTTCTTTACTGGAGAGGATGCCAGTGTGTACAGCTGTTCCCAAGCTGGGAACAATAGATGTGCACACTGGATGATTGTTTGGTGTGCAACATATTAATATTTTTACTGAGCTCGATGTCTCCACAGTAAGAATCAAAACCCCACTACAAAACTAACAATAGATTCTCATGAAAGCTGCCAACTAGTTAGAGAGCAAAATACAGATTTCTAATCTTATGTGATGAAGCTCTGACCAATTTTTATTATTTTAATTGCAGATCCAAGGCATGACAGCTTTACCTCCTGAAATAGAGAGACCGTACAAGACAGAACCAGTAATATGCAGCTCATCTTCCTGTTTACGGTGCAGTTTATTCCTCACCCTGTCGTTTGTTGTACACATCACAGCCAGTACCATAGGAAACATCGGGCCCTTTGTATAATAATTTTTATTCATTTGTGTTCTGTATGCCATGCAAGTTCTCATGTGTTTGCACTGTTGCTATTGTAGATTTATTTTTTTACATATTAATAAACTAAATTTGCCAGTTCCAAATAAAATGTGTACTTCTTCGGAAAAATGTGTTTTTTTTGGTTTTCAATGTAAAGTATGTATAAAACACAGTAGGTACACTGGCACATTGCATATTGAAATCTTTTCCTGCATCATTTTGTTACACTTTGTCCTGGCTCTTTCACTTGGTGTTTTCAAAACCAACTCTGTATATGGGTAAAATTAATAAACTAAAAGCAACTTAGTTAACCACATTCAACCTGGTGTGTGCTGTATTATTTTGTCTTGGTTCTTGACATCTGCAGGTCATGAAATTATTTCTGTATGGACAGGTCTTACAAACATGTATTCAGGCATGTCTGACTGACACCTGCCGTAAAGCTACAGGAAGGATTCATTCAGGGAGGACGTTTCTGGGAGCAACGCGTTGCAAACCATCTCCCACCTTAAGAGAAGCGAGTGCTATGGGTGGGAAAGGGATGAACCCCGAATCTCCCCATAGCGATTGCCGTAGGAGTCCTTCAGCTTGGCAGGGATGTCTCTCCCCCTTTTCTGTTCTTTATCTCTTCCCCAGTCCCTGGTAATTCAGTGTGTTTCTTTTGTCTTTAAGGTATTTGTACAGCGAGTAAGGCTTTGGCAAGGGGTAGGCACACCTTTCTAGATTTGATCTGGGCAGCGGTAGCAATAAAGATCTATCTCCCAGCCAGGCTCTGGCACGCACAAGGAACCGCAGTACAAGCCTGCCAGGAGCTATTGTTAGCACATGCTGAGCATCACGATAGGCCAAACCATTGATTAAGAGGTTATTTTTGTGTAAAATTTTTTATTTATTTGGAAATCCACAACTTTTTTACTCAGATGGTGTTGGGCAGGGAAGATTCCCAAATGATACCTGACTTACTTGCTCCCCAATGAAAGTATGCAACACAGTAGATAAGGGCTTTGAACACCCACAAAACCCCTTATTTTCATAGCCACACTGCAGTTACAGTAAACTATAATTTTTCCACAGTGCTGTGTAAACTTTACTGGAGTGTGGCTATAAAAGTAAGTTGTTTTGGATGTTGAGAGTGCTTCCCTGACCACTGCAACACCTGCACTACAACTAACCTCTAAGGACTTAGTTACATACAGACTTTGTTACATACATTTTATGCCATTGAGCACTTTTGTGCAGTATGGCTAGTCCCAATCAGATCAAGAACCTGACCGAGCTGAGGTAAGCTGGTTTTCTGAACGTTTTTGTTCATTGACTGTTAATGACTGATACTTATCTGTGCAGTTGCACCTCTTAATGAGGGCAGGCTGTCCTAATGCAAAGAAATAGCACATAAGAAGGAAAATAAGGAGAGGATTTGGGAACTCTCTTCTCTGTATTGAGAAGTGAGAAGGAAAGCATCACGAAGCTGGTAAGGCTCCTTTGTGGGTAGCCAAAATGACAATGTGTGTGATAATCGACACAGAAGAGAGGCACTGAAGCAGCTAATGGCCCAAGTAGAGATGAGAGAATTAATGACATATAGATTAATTTTCTAGGAACTATAACAATCTTATTACAAAATATATGCACAAAGGGAGTTTAAAATGAGCCATGAAGGTTGAGGTTCACAGGGCCTACTAAATATTCCTGATGTTGCAGTCTGCACTTGGGGTAACTCCCCCAAATCCTGGGAAACTTCTTCACTGTTGTTGGGCAGCTGCTTGCTCTAAATACACCTGGGCAGTGGTACGTTCTGTGATCCTTCTCATTGGTGCTGGATAAGGTAAGGAAAATGTGTATGGCAAATAGCATATGAATTTGGGGGGTCAAAACCCTGAAGTTTCAATAAAGAAATGTAATTATTTAGGTGTTTCCTTCTTGCCAGCAGAAGAACTATGCTTTTCTGTTTTGTATTCCTGAATAGAATTGGTTGAAAATTGAAAAACAAGTAATGGTCATGGTGAACTGCAGGCAGAAAAATCTTCCAAGTGATTATTTGTACTGATCTGTTCTGAACGTGAAAAGCTAGGGCACCCTGCAGCTCAGACATCACAGAGTCCGGGGTGCACCTGATTGTAAAAGCAGTGAGCGGGAGCCTGCGCCTTTCTTACACTTAAAACCATCCCCAAAGTGAGCATGTTTGAACAGCTTTTTGACGGGGAGCGAGGGGTAAAGTAATAGGGAATGAAATGAGAAAAAGAGCCTTTGTGTTGGACAGGGGAGCCCTTTCACATGCAACACGGTCTCATTTGCTAATAGACGTGGGCTACTGGCATCAGTCCTATGTTGGCTTGGTTTGCAACAAAGATAAAGAAGATCTAGGGTTATTTTCCATTCACTTGGCTGTTCTCTGGTTTGATGCAGTTTCTTATCTACAGGGATTTCCTTTCCATGGTCACCCGTCCTAGGAACACGTGAACAGACGGGTGTTTGTTGTTGCCATCCAGTAGGCCACGACATGATGTAAAGCAAAGCTGGCTCAGAAAGGATGTCTGTGAGAGATAACTGCCAGTATATCAGGAAGACCTGCCGTATACACTAAAAGTTCATTTTTGTTTAACTTCCAACTGTTTTATGACTTCTGGAGGAATGGAAAGGAAAATTCCGCTTCACAGGTAAATAAAAAGAGAGACTGGTGATAAAGTTCTGGGATACTTCCAACTAAAAGGATCCAAAACAAATGCGAGCACATTACATTATTAAAGAAACTTAAAATAAGAAAACAAATAAAAATTGAATGTCTGAAATTGTCACAAATTCAAAGCAATGGTAAAGGTGGGAAATGCCACGAGATAAATCTATGCCACTGAAAAAAAACAGATGGGACAAAGAGATACCTGGTCACACTGCGCATGATAATGTCCCAGGCACAGATTTCTGTGGTTTTCTTTCAATATTGTGCTATGGTAAAGCACATACTCTTGCACTGTATTGCTATTTAAGGCTTTCATAATAGTTATAGTTAAAAGTATATGCAGTAAATACTGTTTTCAAGGAAACCACAATAGAGGAGAAGATGTTGAGTACACACTGGAAAATAAATGAGTTAGGGACGATGAGCACCAAATTAATTAAACGTAATACCCCCTTTTAACAATTTTGCCATTCAAAGTTTTTCTGTGTGAAGAAATGTGTTAAGAGATTCTAGTGAGAAGATAAATATACAAATATTTTAGTGGGATAAGGAGTTGCATTCTGGAATAGCAACTGAAAATCCCATTCTCCTTAAATCAGATTCCCCACGCATTGGTCCAGCTGCCTGTCAACTGTAGACTATCTATCTATCTATATATATTAATACTATTTAATCCCTTTTAGTTTTGTTATGTATTCATTATGAAGCTTCCATTTAATGAACATATGGCTCTCCTCAAATATTCACGTTATCCGAATCAACAATCATTTGGGATTTTGCCTGTGTGTCGTAAAACCAGGACACTGAAAGACTGAGAAGGGAGCACTGCAGTTTGCGTAGCCCTTCGATTTGCCCCTGTAGGGGAGGGTGTCGTTCTCTGCTCACATATCCCACCCTCGAGGCCCATCATAGGACTCCGTGTCAGCCCATCTGTGCCTGCATCGCAGTGACATCTAGGCCGGGTGCAAGTGTGGACCGACACAAGGGCAAGAAGCGGCGCTGCAGCTGGGGGAATGCAGCCATGCTGGGATTAAGCTCTTTGACTGGGGAGGTCTGGCTTGGTAACCGGACTGCCTGGTTAGAAAGAGGGACTGTATGGCCATATTATCCCAGAGGCTGAAGAGGCACAAATTTAATAAATAAAACCTAGCAGAAACACTGGCTTCATTCTCCTCTTTCCTCTCTTCCATGCAGAAAGTGACTATTTTTAGACCAATTATTACTTCTGGAATGTTTAAGAATTTCCACTCTCTGCCTTGTATTTCTGATTTTTGGTACATCCCTGTCTTTGCGTGAGAGAGATAGCAAATGTTTCCGAAACCTGTTAGCAGAGGGGAAAGCTGGGAGAAGAAAAGGATGGCTGTGACACAGAGAGCTCTTCCAGGCTGCTTCCTCCATCCCAACGGAGGTTTCCCCAGGCTGTGGGTACCCCCAGGACCATCAGTACCCCAGACACCAGTGTCCTGTGGGTGCATCAAGCCTGGCACAGGCTGAACAAAGGGCTGGGGACAGCCACGATGTTTCCCTTCTTCAGCCCCTGCAAAGTGCTTGTAGTGCAGGTGCCCGCTCCTGGCTACTGAAACCTAAAGACTGGTGCTTAATGCACTTGCCCAGGATAAAGGTATGAATATAATTTATGTTTGCAAATCAAAACTAACAGAGTAGAATATTTTCCCAGACTGAATTTTTAGTTTGCAGGAAAACTGTAAGAAATCAGGCGAACATAAGATGATTTAAGATGTCTAAAAACGTGACTTAAGTCTGCTTCTGGGAGCTGGCCATTTTAGGACGAGTTATTGCGTCCTACTCAAAAGACGACAAGCTAAAATTCAGTACAAGCGCTTCCAAACCACTGAACAAGAATCAAGCCTATCACCACTTGAACAATCCCACATAATCAGATGTAGCTCTTCCTATTACCCACTTTGTTTGCATTGTATCCGCAGACTTGAATGTTAAAAGCATTTTCAAAAGTACTTTTACACTGCAAATTTTTTACAGGTACAAATGTGTTTGCTAAATTTGTGATTGTTTCTCCTACTCATTTGACTTTTCTTCAAGGTAAGATGAGTATTACCGATATGAGCAGGTATATACTCCTCCTCATGGAGGAGTATATTCTTCTGCACAGTGTGTAAATGCCAACGTTGAATGGTGCAAAATTATTGTTAAATGCTGTCATTAACATAATTGTTCTAAAATCTACTTTGCCCTGGTTTAAGTAACTGCAGAAGGCAGAGGAGAATAGTAACTCCTGCTTCCGGTACCTACGTTAAATCTGACTACCTTCAAGACAACCTGTAAAAACTTTCAAGACTACATGTGCCACAGCTGTAAAAATACACAGAGAACTTGAAGCTTTTCCCAGACTGCTGTGGTGAACGAATCATTGACTCCCAGCAACATTTTTTTCTCCATGTCCTGCCTTTCCAGCCCTTGTAGCACTGGTGTCATTTATGTCACTGTCATTTATGACTTCAGCATTGACTTCTGCGCTGATCACGCATGGGGAAATTCAGGGGCTCTGCTGCTCTTTGCCCCTTGGCCGTGATGAGGAGGGCTGGAACTGGCTGTGGACACCGGCTTTTTCATGGCTGCCCTGGAAATTGCCTTGGGTCGCAAAGAAACTGATAAGGAGTAGGTGAAATATGTTGCCTTGTTTTTAAAATGCACTCACAAAATCGGCTAAAGCTGTATTTTAATATGTGACAGGAACTCTGAACTGAAGAAACCACGTAGTTGGATTGTAATCTATACTAAATGGATTTTAAATATGCATGGCTGCTGAATGCAAAAGTATAAAGAAAGTGGGACTTTTTAACAGTGCAAAGGAGGATGGTTGCTCTGATATACAGGGAAAATGTTCAGTATCCTGTGAATACCTGCCTTAGAAGCAAAATCTTCATCATAACGCATAACCATCATGCACAGCTAGGAAGGTTGATGAGCGGTATAGAGGTGGCTGATTAAATACTTGTTGGAGTGTCCATTTAAAACTACTGAAGTTTAAACTGTATTGTTAAGATTTTGAAGAAGGCCTTTTGAATTGAATATCCACCTTTTCGGTTAAACGCAAACAAACCCTAAATAAATGACTTCTGAAGGAGGAAGGGCGGTATGCTGGCAGTGTGCGACTGATAATGCTACAGACTCAGATGGTAGCAACTACCTTATCACCACTTGCTTGGAATAAAATCATTGTGTGATTCTTTGCTTGCTCCCTTGACTGGAAGAGTCCAGGATGGACAGAACACGGGTTGTGTTCGCTGGGACAGGCAAAAGCTTTACTCTCACAGACTTATTAGGATTAAACTATTTCTATTTAATTTTATTTGAGTTAAACTCTTTCTATTATGTTTTTAATTATTAGGATCTTGTCCAGATCATACTGCAGGAATCAACTTTTATTATACCACAGGCAGCATACAGACAACTAACTAAATAGATATATATTACAGCAGTTCTCAGCTTGCAGAGCAGGTTTTTTGGGAGAGGGTTGACCATCTATCTTGAAATATCACAACTTTTAATCACTGAAAAGATACAGAATATGCAGTGGGACATACTTGCATTTTAAGCCTCAGATGCTAAAAGCATATGTGGGTTGTTTGGCTTTTTTTGTACTTACTGCACAAAAGGCAGCCCTTTTCCCCTAGCTGTCATGCATTCCTACATAGTGTTGATTTTACCTGGAATATGCCAGAGCTCCTTAAATGACACCAAGTGTCATTCCCTCTACCTAGCTTCAAGCCTGAAGCCTCTAGTTGCTTTTCATAGCAGCGAGGAAGGTGCAGAACACAGGTCCTCCTGGAGGGACAGTTCTTCCTTGACAGTATTTCATACGAAGGAACACTTTGCACGAGATCATAATAACAAAACACTTACTTTAAGCGAACGTCTTCTTACACTTGCTACTCTGAATGTCACAGACTCATGTAACAGCAAATCTGGAGCGTCACAGCTGATCAAGGACAACATATGCAATTTCACTGTCAAAGACAACTGTGGTGCTGAGGTGAGCTCTGAGAGACAGAAAACTCATATGGTAAAACACAAACAGATTGTATAAACACTCCTGGAGACTCAGAGATTTGCTGGCAAAGTAAATTGCCTTTTGTGAGGCTGTTCTCTCCTTTCCTATATATTCCTCCCATGGGTCACATATACATCACCTTGTAAAAGCTTCCAGCTTCTTCCATCCTAGTGAGCAAGAAACCAGCTGGGAGCTGAATGTGGTTCTCTTACTAATTAACCACCAGGCAGCCTCATTACAGGTGGTTTACAATTCCCTTACAAAATAGTGGCAAAGCAAAAAAAAAAAAATTATTCTGTCTTTTAGTTTTATAGGCCTGAGCAACCACTTCCTCAGCACATTGTCATTATTTAATCATGACTTAAATTCCCTGTTTGCAGTGATTTTTAAGAAAGATAACAGTAATTTTTCACTGGAACTTTCTAATCTCTTGAAAGGAAACCTGGCAAAATCCAAGCTGCTGAGTCCTTTCTCTGCTCTAACCTAGGGACCAGGGAATAAAAGGTTCTTACAAGTTGACACAGTACTGTGAAGAGCCCTGCTTTGTGAAGGAGCAAAAATAATCTGAGAATCACAAATGGCTCTCATCTCAGGTTTATTTAAGCATAGATTATCAGTAGTATAGGAAATACCTCTTTCATCAAGGCAAACAGCATTTCTGTGGGCCTTCTGTTGGTTTTACCAAAAATTTCTGCTCTCAGGACTAAAAGAGGATGTTGTGTAGTATGTTTTCCTTTTTCACTGCTTGTCTTAAGGTTGTATGACTGGCTTGTCATCAGTGGATGTCTTAAGATTTTTAAGGGGGTAGGGTTTGAAAGCTTCTTCACAACCTGTACAAAACCTTATAAGGCATTTCTGAGGAATACAGCAAACTTCTATAAATATCTATGTCTTTAGACATCAAGTTACAAGTCTGCAATATGCTGTGAAAGCCATAAAACCTGCTCAAGTGTTGGCCATTATTTGTGGCATCATGTAGTAAATCTGGCAGAAGCTTTTCCCAGATTGTGCCTCTGGGGAGACTGTAATTGAAATACTGAACCTGGACACATTTTTAGACTTGACAGGTTGGATTCACTGCTGATGGAAGGTGACACAAATCCATTATAGGGCTATATGAGTCTACCTCATCCTTCAGCAGGAGAGGATTTGGTCCTTCAAGGCTGGCAAGATTTAGAAAAGCAGGTCAGGAAAAAAAAAAAAGATAAATATGTCCAGCTGAACATACCTCCAGAGGTTAGTGCTTTCGAGCTAGGGTGGGGAAGAACTGAGATGTAGAGAGAAGAGATCCCTATATATGAAATCTGTGGGTATTTTTGAAAGGCATGATGGAGAGAACAACTGGCTTTGTATCTAATGCACTGAACCGAGCCTAGGAGTCCCGGGTACCAATGCCATCCAAATGCCGGCAAATATGTGTGCAGTTAAACTGATACACACTCCAAACCACTCCAGACAGGGCGATGGTGGGTAAATCTGGAAATGTGCACATGGGAGCTGGATACCACAGAGATACGAAAGGTGGAGGGTGTGTATTGGTACAGAAGAGGAGCAGGTCTTATTAAAGGAAAATTGGGACAATTAGGCAAACTAAAATGGTGGAAGGCTGGAAAAGACTATTAGCCAAGACTTCCTGACTATGAAATCTGACCAATTGCTTGGTCATCTCCTATGTGAAGTCCTGGGGCTTTATTGTCTGGGAAAAGGAGTCTTAGATTTGACAAAAACTGTCTACTTTATGGAACATTCCTATATCAGCAGGGGATAGTCCACTAACCAGATAAGAACCTTCCCTTGTAAATGGAAAGATAAAACATGCCTTTTCCAAGCACCTCTTTTTTTCTGTAGGTATATTTTTGCATGCATCATGTTCATAACAAAAACTGTGTTAAAGCACTAGTATCTGTTTTCCAAAATTGATACTCAGAATGTTTTTTTCCTGTTTGTATGTTTGTTTGTTGTTAATACAGGTTCACAAAGTGGGTCTTTATATATTTGGGGTTTTTTGGGCAAAGTTGGGCAAAAGATTTCATATTGGAAAAATTTACTTATTAAATTCACTAGTCAACCTCAACCCCAGCACAGACAGTAAAAGAGATCCTTCTATACAGTGTCCTCTCTAGAGTTTAATTTTTAACTAAAAACTCTCAGTTTTCGAATTCTGCACTAAGAGGAAAAGTAGGGCTGTTCCCTTTCAATCAGCACTTGCTGGGCTAGGGGTTATCTTCATTTATTTGGTTTTAGTTCCCAGCTGGTTTACTACTGTAATTGCCTTTCTCTGGCTTCCTTCCGTTCCTTTCCCTGTTCTGCTGCCTTGGCTAGAATTTTCCTATTCCCCCACCACCTCATCACATATAACACAAGATCCTTGCTGACCTTGCTTTTACTACTAAAGTTTTCATTTCTACTTTGTCTTCTGAGAAGAAAAGCCACTTACTTCACTCTGACTGGCATAAAGAAATAGTTATTTAGCTTGTTCAGCCCTGATGACTACCAGGAGGAAGGTGCTGCTCCTGCCTGCAGAGTGGGGTAACAGCAGAGGAGGAATTTTAAAGGGCTGAATTCTGGACTTGGTAGCAGGTAATTGTCATCTTCCCCACGCTATGCTATGGATCTGCCCCTCTATGCCCACCCCCTAGCCTTTAAGCCATGTGCAGTTGAGATACCCGGGCAGGAAAAATGGACTTGCCAAGCACACAGCAAGATGTACGTCTTGTACAAGACAAGCTGTTCACATCTTTTTATGGTCCCATAGTAGCTGGTGTTTAGTACACTACTTAATTTGCAGCGGACGGAGGACTCTTTCCTATAAGCAGTCACGTGCTTCTTTTTTCTCCTTTCATGTTTTCCTCCTCGATTTTGCATTAAAACTTGAAAAAAAAAAACTTGAAAAGATGTCTGAAAAAATAACTGCTTATTGAACAGCACTCTCTGCTGCCTCCTGAGAGATTTGCATGTGGTATCTGCTCTAAGCTTTTCAAGGCTGAAACAGACACTTCATAGGAGAGGAGAAATGCTCTCTTCTGACAGGGAGCTAGAGGGGATGGTCTTAAACAGTCTTTGATGCCAGTCCTAAAGCTTGCTGCTTGCTCTCCCAAGCAAGGGGGAGAGCTCAGTAGCAACGAAGGAAAGGAAGGTGGGGGGGGCTCTGCATTAAAACCCATCCTCAGTTCTCCACCTGGCTAATCTCTTACTGATGTAGCATCCTGTGCAGGTGTAGGAGGGAAGGAGCTGACATCAGGCAACACCAGCAACGGGCTCTTGTCAGCACACTTGAGAAAATACCTTTACAACAGCAAAAAAACCCAACCCACCCAAACATCTGCCTTCTTCAAATAAAAATCTTTCTACTAAGGTCTTGTCCAGGGACAAAAGCTGAGGCATTTTGTCTGTAATCTATCACATCTCCTTTAATCTATACCAGTATAAAAATATTTGGAGTGGCTGGTCTACCCTTAGAAGGAAAAGGAAATAAATGGTACTAAAAAGGAGCCAAAAAGGTGCACTTGCACCAAGTTAGACTGGTAAAGCAGTGTTATTTCTCAAAGTGTTTAACCCACCCCAGAGCTAAAGCAAAACGGTTATGCAGACAAAACTCATCACTAAAAAAAGCGTCATTTGAACTCCTTGTTTAAGCTTAACCACATAAATCGCAGTAGCTGAGAGCGTCGGACAGCCCCCAAATGAAAGGAAATTTTAAAAAGCAGAACAAGTAAAATAGAAATATGAAACAGAGATTTAAAATTGAGGCCCTGCCATCTTGTGGTACCACGGGAGAATAACTCCAGCGCTGGAGCAGTCACTGCTGGCCCCAGCACCCAGCAGCGCAGGGTGGTTTTTCAGCTCCGGCTCCGGAGCAGAGCATCATGGCTGGGACGGCGGGTGCCCACATCACCTCCCCTGGCTGGAGCAGCCCAGCAGAGAGGGACACTTTCTCGGGGCACCGCTCCTGCTGCAGAAAGATCCCCATCAGCCCTGACTACTGTGTTTGAGTATACCAAATAATGGGTGTTTAAAGAAATGGCAGGCCGTGGGATGGAAGAGGCAGGGATTTAAATACTGTAGCATTTCAGTATTCACCTAATGGGACCTATAAAAAGATTTTTTTCAGTTTTATCTGCCTGTTTTATTTGTCTGTTTCATCTTCATCTTTCCATCAGCACATAGGGTGCTTTCTCTACGTTTAGAAATATCATACGTGTTTGGGGTTGCTGAATCTGGCAGCCCAACAGAGGTGAGGCTGCTGCTGCTGCATGTCCCCAGGTCCAGCCAGTAGCAAGTCTGAGTGTGTATCCCCTACAGGCACACATCTATAAACACAATGTACGCATATGTGCAAATATACATATACACGTGGTTGCTCCACAAAGCAACAGCAACAGTGACACACAGGCGCAGACAGCACAAACAGCCTAATCCTGTTCCGTTCTCTGGCAGTTCATGAAAAATTCCAGCAGTGGGAAATACGTATGTATACATAATGTGAATTACTCTGGTAGCTGGCCCCTGGACTTACAAGACCCCAAGGCTCACTGCCCTGCTCCATTTGCTGGTGCTCAGACACACACACACACACAGACACACGGACACACACACACACCAACCCCCTCAACTCCCAGGCCCCTTGCCCTGCTCAACAGTCAGTCCAGTGTAATGCTGGCTGACGGTGGCACACTGACACACACACACACTCACCCACTCTGGGTGCTGGCACCAGGACACATGGCCCTGTGACCCATGGTCTTGCTCCAGCTGCTGGCACTTGGACACACACCAGCCCTACACACACACACATGCAGAGGGAAGTAATTAGAAATGGAGCAGAATAAGAAGCCAGGACAGGCTGCCCTGATGTGGCGCAGGGCATGGCCAGACAAGTGTACTGACCAGCAGCCTGCAACCAGCCCCTTTTGTCCCCTTAACCCTCTTTTTGTCCACCCTTGTTCTTGGCCAAACGACTTCAATAACTCCATCTCCCCGCCTTTGGTTCTTCCCCTAAACATCCCATAATAAACCCTGAAATGCTCTTTCCCTGCACCCCATACCCCTAGGCATAGCACCTCTCAGTCCGTGGGGTGCTCTGGAGAACCTGTCCCCGTAACTCTTGGGATAGGTGTCTCCCCCCGTCACTCCCCATGGGGTTGATCACTCCCCCTGGGATGCACTGGGAGGGCCCAGGCAGTGCCCCTTCTCTCTGATGGATTACTGGGGTTCCCCATGAGCACCACAGCTCTGTACTCCCCCTGTGTATGGAGTTGGGGAGCCACATAGCAATGTACCTTTTCTTAGGCTGAATAAGCAGCTGCTATATTACTTAAAACCCGCCAGACAGTTCTTAACATTATTCACTATTTCCCACTGTTTATTCTCTGCAACTGATGAGGCAGAGATCTTGTACGAACCACAGCACACAATGAAAAGGCACACATGGGGCAGAACCAATCTCCCACTGCCTGGCTTTGCAACCGGAGGAGATTTTCTTCAAAAACAGGTTTTTTTTCTGCATTTTCGTCTTTAAAAATAACAAAGAAAAATGATCAGAGAGATGCCACTGGGTGCTACCCATGGAAATGGCGACTGCTCTTCCCAGATTTCAACAATTCAGCAGCCAAATGCCTACAGTTCAGTTCCCCCTGGACAAGGAGAGAGAAGCATCTGCAATTTTTGGTCACACTGGTTTGCAGCAGCCGGGGAGCGGCATGGGCAGGCAGCCCAAAGCTCCCTGGTTCCTGCAGATTGCTGCAGTTGGGGGCTGGACCAGCAGGTGGGACAGGACACACGGCACCCTGCAAGGGGTGCAAGTGCAGGTTTGTGCTGTGCTCGCCCGCTCTGAGATTGCATTTCCAAAACACGAGCCTGAGAAAGAGCAGGGAACTCATCGTGGCTGGAGGCTGGCAGCTCCGGCAGGGATTTGCACAGGAGCGGCAGATAGATGGCAGGGGAAAAAGATGCATCACCCAACAACAGGTTTGACGGATATCTGCTGGCAGCAGCCCAGTGAGGAGAGGCTGCTGGACTTGCTGGTTTACCACCTACACATGAGAGTGTGCTCTAAGCCCACTGGTATCGCCTGAGCACCCCAGCATTCGTGCCAAGCCCAATTTCTACTCCAGGTTTCAAATGAGAGGGGTTGCTTCAGTGCCTCCAGGGAAATGCCACCAGAACATTGTTACTGTGTGAAAAACAATGTATTTTTAACTAACCTCTTACTTGAAAAGCAGTGAATCATTTTGGATGAGTTTTTCCGCAAATAAAGCAGCCTGAAGCAGACACTAGACATGGAAAATGTTGTCCAAATGAAGAGTTCAGAAAAATTACACACAACTGAGAATAGGACCTGCCCAAGGGAAATGATGGAGAGAGTTTAGTAGTAACTGATGCTGTTAAGCGGTTTTACAATAAACCTACAGGAAACCTGAATAATTCAACAAAGACCTTTTTTGTTCTTTTTCACCTTTTTTCTTTAATGCTGATTTTTACCTCCCGTCTAATTCATCTCCTATGGAGATATATAGCAGTATCTGAGACAGATTAGTTTACTTTTACATCTCCCTTCATAAGCTAATATAAAATATTACCACTCATTATGATCATCCTTTTCTCCAGCATTTTTATTACATGGGGAAGAATTAGCAAGTTTTTTCTAAATTGTGATTATTAGAAGTGAGAATAACTAAGAACTTGAAATTCAATAATTTTCTTGGGTACCTGACAGACTTAGCCAGACTTTAGCACACAGGTTTATTCTTATTTCAGTTGTAAGTTTTATGGTCGACAAGTCTCACGCTGGTTTTGTGTTATGAAAAAGCAGACTCTGAAATATAAATCACCTGGAAAATGATGTATCACTAGAAGTTACAGTTTGCCTGCCTTTCATTCCTGCTCTATTCTCAAGTAATTTTGTTATAGAAGAGGGTCGATGCTGATAAAATTTTATCTTCTTTTTTAATATAGTAGGTGAAGGAAAAGTTACTTGGAAAATTCTGCATATTTTTTATATTATATCACCCCTTCCTTGGTAAAGGCTCCTGCTTGCCAAAATAACATCAAAGTAGTGGAAAATGAAGAATTTTGGAGGCGTGCACGATACTCCTAAATCCACCTCCCCACTGCCTGTCCTGGAGAGAGCGTCCACCAGCCCCCTGCCAGCACGGGGCAAGGGCAGCTGGCTGCCCGCCTTCTTCCACAAACCAGAGCCTGCATCACAAAAACAAAGCCAGCTTGTTATTGCCTCCAGAGCTGAGACAGCGGGTCTGAAGGTGAGAGGGACTATTTTATCCAGTTCTGTAACTTTATTCAGCTCGTTCAGACTGGGATTTGGACTGCTTTTTATTCATCTTCCTTTTCTGTTCCCAGCCCCGTGCCCCGGTGGGTAAGTGGCTGGACACACAGGCTCCCTCATCTCCCTCTGCCTGTTCCCGTGCTGCAGGCAGCCAGGGAAAAAAGTATGAGTGGGCATTGCATCAAGGGAAAAGTCGAGCTCATGACATCAGAGGTATGATCATAGGAACAAAATCCCTATTCAAGGTGAAAAACAGGGTCAATGTGTAGCCTTGACTTCCACACAGAGCCCAGCCGAGAACTATTTTAATCAAATACAATAAAACTAATAAAGATTTATGCTACAGCTGTCAGTAGTGAAAGGAGTCCATTCTCCTTCCTCCCACAGCAGATCTCTGGTGGTAACTGGAGTTCACCGATGAGCACCCAATAAACCAGCTCTCCTTTTCCAGGGCTTGTTTAGCAGAGCTTTAATACTCCCACACAGAGAAGCTGGGAAAGCATCTAGCCAGTGGTATTGTTTAAAAGAAAAATGTAAATTAGAAAATGCAAGACCGAGTACTTCAGTGCAGTCACAGACAGTTAAACAGCAGACAGACTGGACAACAGCACATAATCATTTTGCTCACTGTTTTGACTCTCTGATTCTCAATATTTTCTTTTGGTTAATGTGAGGTTAATATATACCTCTGTCCACCCCAGGGTCGCTGCAGATGAGAAGCATCACTACAGCGGTAAGGGGCTGCCAGGACACTCTCTTCCTTGCAGCAGCTTTCCCAGATACCCGTATCAGTCGGTGGTACCCATCCTTTCTGTGGCTGCAGCCCCGTTGCAAGACATCCTTGCATCTTTAAGCTGAAAGCAGAACTGACAAGCGTGGCAAAAGTTACGTTCAAGGGAATTTGTTATGAACTGGTCTTAGGTGCTCACTAAATATTTATACCTCAGCTTTCAGACCATGTAATTCTCAGGCAATTAATCACCCTCCCTGAAGATAATTATGCCCTTTTCACTGTAATATTTTCCCCTCTTTAAACTTACATCCTTTCCTTTCTTTGGGCGGGCCAAGAAATGTCATTTTCCATTGGAACCAGTGAATTAATTAAGCTGGTGTCTGTTAATTCACGCTTTCTTCAGTCAACCTGGAAAAGGTTGTTTCCTAGGAGTTGCAGAGGCTCACAGGGCTTGTTTTGGAGTCTTGTGTTTGCGCACTCCTTGCGTCTTACTGACACTGCGTCCTTTTCCAGAGGTCCATGGAAGTAGACACCCTCCAAGTCAATAACACAGTTGCGCTCCATGACTATAGAGTTTGTCAGGAAAAATAGCTGAGTAAGGTACACTGGCTGCTGCTGATCAGCTGTGTTTATCTAGACTGAGTTAATAAATATGACCGAGTCAAGATGGTGAGTCTACTGTCTGTGGCAGCTGGCCAGGAGCTCCTGGGCAAAGAGAAGCTCAGTGACACAGGAAGGCAAAAGGCGAATGTTTGCTGTTGGTACACAACTGCTAAAATAACTTACGCAGATCACAGTGGGCTGAACAATCAGCACTGTTGATATGATGACCTAGGAAAAGGCTGGCAACCTGGTATGATATCTGGAAAAACAGAGGGATTTTTTTTTCTTCCTGTTTTCTTCAAGTTGCAGTTTGGAAAAAACTGTAAAAGCAGTCTGATGGGGAAGATATTTTGTCTGTATAGAGGCTGTCCTGACACTAAATATTCAGTAGCCAATGCTGTCTTTCCTCTCTGCCTCTCTTTCTCTTTTCTCCTCTCTTCATAACACCCACCCTCTATTTTTCTCTATGTACACACACACACACGTTGTTGAAGAACTGATAATCTTCGTTATCTGCAGGATGCTGTTTCTCTCACCACATATCGCAATGCAGTACCGAATGACTGGCTTACTGTAAGCAGGACAGCAGCACACAAATAATGTTGCCAGCTAAGGCCCTGGGCTGGAAACTGGAGTTGTGCTAAGAGATGGAGAAAAGAGAGAATTGGGTATCTGGCAGCCTCTGACTAGCAGTCAGTCTGAATCACTCACTGCTTCCTTGAAATTTCTTGGACTTTTCCTGGGCACCTGGATACAGACCGAGTCAAGATGTTCTGTCTGCGTCTGAGCTTACCCAGACGATCTGTGATCCTCAAATTGGTTTAAACTAATTTTAAATTAGAGCTTTAGCCACCCTCTTCTCTTCGTCTGTATGAGTTTCTCTTATAATCACAAGTGTTGCAGAACAATTTATTTTAAAATATGTGAAAATACACTTCATTTAACCTCACTGAAATTAATATATGACCACTACTGTAGCTAGACGTAGAAGTTTTGCAAAGAACAAACTTAAAACAATACAAAAAACATTTATAATATCTTATACTATGTCTCAGGAGCGTATTTAAAAGGTAAATTTTGATCCTTTTCAAGACAGATAATCTAGGCATCCACAATTGACAACAACAAAACCAATTGAAGAAAACAGCAAGAAAAACATCCAAAGAATTTGGCTTCCTGAAATTTCACATGACAATTTCAGATCATCTTCCTACTGATCGTCTAATGAAATAACTGGTTACTTATTCACTCAGTTTCCTTAAAGGTAATTTTCATGTCTTGGACTTCTGATAGGCATGTGTTACTTGTCCCAGACTGGATGCTCTAAAGCACTGGCAAGGAGAAGTGGTAATAATTTCTGAAAAATATATGCATATCTACACCTTTGTATATATTCAGAAACAATTCTGATTCAGTCTCATGAGGACTACCAACACATATAACCTTTAAGAAGCAGCCTGCAAGCTCTACATATAATTTCTTATTCACATTTACTGTACTATTCATGACTTTGTAAATCTCTATCATTCTCTCACTCGACCTATCTAGACTGTCTGCTCATTCACTTCTCATTTGGAAGCCGCTGTGTATCTCTGATGATGCTCAGTTCTTCACAGGATTCTCACGTATTTTGAAGCCTGTTGTCTCCTGCGATTTTATCACATTCATGCATGAGTTTACTACATCTGTTCTCTACCATAGTTCCTACCAGTTCATGTCAACAGGACATCTTGGCCTGTACTCCCTGGCTTGCTTGTGGAAACTTTTAAAATTTCTGATTTTAAAGATTCAGAGAAACCTATTTTAAAACTCTCTTTCCATTCTTCTGGTAGTGAGGCTTTTTTTAAATGATACATCATATACTATAGGCATCACAATAATAATTCAGTAAGTCCACAGTTGAATTCTCTTTGACTAATATCATTTGGTCCTGACTTTGTACTGAAGGGGGTAGTAATATCCCTGAAACTTAAAACAGAGCACAGGCTGCAGAGTGAGAATATTTGGGGCAATCACCAGAAAATGACTGTGCATACATTTATGTTGAATATTAGATGTAACTGTACCATTTCAGTAGTTAGTTAGATTTTTAATAAACAACAAGTTTTCATTTTAAGGACACAAAATCCCCTCATCTTGTATCCCATTGCTCAGTTGATAGACCTTGTAAAGTGCCTGTAGGAAGTGCTGGCAAAGACTCTACAGCTGTGGTCATCTTGCGTACCATTCCTATGGCAAAGGACAGGAGAGATTACAGACACAAAGGTTTAGGCTGTTGAAAGCAAGGTCTTCTACAGTAGCATCCTCTGAACTACCTCCTGGACGAAGAAAAGAGGTGCAAAACAGGAGGCAGGGAGATTAGCAGAACGATGATGGTTTCCAGTTAATCAGGTGTTTGATACAGTCTAAGGGGAACCTGTACAGAAGGAATGAACTTTGCCTGAACCAAGCTGCTGGCTCTGAAAAACAAGGTTGCAGGTGAGCTTTTAAGTTGATGAGCATGGGAAAGCCATTAGGTATAGGTGGGCATGTGGTTCAGGATGGTGTTTCCCTTGCCATAGACACATGAATTCCCTGTCCTCAATGAAGGATCTGTAAGAGGATGAAACCCATCAAAAGTGAGATGAAAGCACGGTGCTGTTGAAACAGAGTGCCAAAAAGATGACCAGGGCAATAATACTCATACTTCTACACAAGTGTAAGAAGACTAAGAAATGAGATGCAGAATTTGTTATGTTTAGCCCTCAATGAAGACACTGTTTTAATGGGAGCTCTGCAGTAGGATGACAATTTATTAGACACTATAATACAAATACAGAATGCGCAGAAAATACAGAACAAAAAATGCTAGTAGTAGAGTAGTGCTGTTTTTCATGGAAAACCTAGAATCAGCTCAAATGGACAAACTAATCCCATCAGTGAATACCAAATAAATCATCTGATCTGTGTGGTGTGGATTGAAATTCAGGCCCAAGAGGAAGAATACAGTCCGAGGCCTATATTACTGCCCTCCTGACCCGGGTGGTAGTGGGAAATCAGAGACACAGAGTGGGCACAGCACACAATTGCAGGGGGATACTCCAGTTACTATAAAAATCGGACAAATATTGCAATGGGACATGAAGCGGGACACATATTTTTAGATATTATTGGTGATTATTTCATGGCAGAGTGGTATAACTGCTGGTACGAGCCACAGCTGTGTACTTAGCTTCAACATCTCTACAGGTCAAAAAAGATTATAATACCCAGAGACCTGTGCCAACTTTTCACAGCAGAATATATCATTAAAAGTGTTCTGCAAGCATCTGTGCTCAGCCCTGTGCTTGGCGTATCCAGGAATGTTCTGGAAAGGGGCTGGGAAGTGAAGTGCCAAAATTTGCTGATAATACCAAGCTATTTAAGGTGATAAAGATGAGAGTGGACAGTAAAGAACTGCAGAATTCTATCAGATTTCCTCTATAGTCAATAAGAAGAGGGTATCCAAAAGGTTACTCAGATTCCCAGGTATGCCAGCTGGTCTTCTGAGCTTACTACCTCCCTTTGTCACTGTGAGTCTAAGGGAGCCACTTCCTGCCTCATCCTTATATTAATGGGCATTAATCCAAGTTTTAATACTGATGTTTCATAGAAGACCTGACCTCTCCTCTCCTCTCCTCTCCACTCCTCTCCTGTCCTCTCCTCTCCTCCCATCATGCCGTTTCTCTCATCAAGGAACACCAGGTTCTTTTTATTTTGTTAGTCCACAGGGTCTCAGGGGTGTAAGCAATGGGTAGGAGTTTGATGAATTCCTTCTTTGGTCTTTCAGCACCATTGGGGGAATAGAGAGCCAGGGTCTGGTCCTCAGTCAAGGCTTCCCAGCATGCCTGCATAAACACCAATAGTCTTCAGTTTCCCCCAAATATTCCCTCTGGGGATTTCCCACATGTGTTATAAAGTGAGCACAACCGGTCTTTTAGCACTGTACTCTACCTCTCCTGAGATTCACAACGTGCAGATGAGAAATGGTGGTTTGTTCCTGGACAATTCTAGGTAATAGAAAAGTTTAGTATCATGGATGGGAGACTGCAAGTTAGAGCAGCTCACAAATTTGCCCTAATTTGTGCTGTGGGTACCACCACTGCAGCCAAGAATGAAAATGGCTCACAAATAGGATTGAGCCAGAGACAGTGATCTGGTGAGCTATGGCAGACCATGAAAAACTGCAAAATTTGTGCACAACTGGTTCAGAAGAGGTGAGGGGAACTTGATCTGTGGAAAACAAAATCATAAACAGTTCCTCTATTATGTTGTATCATAACACAAAGAGCGATTTGTAGCTATTCCTGTGCAATAATTTAAGAACAAACATTGTTGATTTTTTTTTGTAGTCAGTTTATGCAATTCATGCCATACATTTTTAAAGAGTTCAATGCACACTTTGGTTTAAAGTGGGTTGAATGACATTTTTCTAAGACCAAGGGGTATTTTGTTGCAGCTTATAAAATAGACGCTTCTTGCAGTCACAGTGAATGTTTTTCAGTTACCTGCTCCTGCAAAGGCATGGCTCAAAATGTTGTGCTGTGGATAGTGAAGCATTGTCTCTAATTGCTGGAAAAAAACAACAAATTAATTAAGGTTAGTATGGCATTAGATGTGGTGCACTCCTGTGCATCTCAAATTTTTTTCAGAGATTGCACTTGATGTTCTCTCCCAGGGTGGAGGAATCTCTGGAGACATGCACGACTAGGAAGCCTGTCAACTGGGACCTCCAGGTGGCATCTCAAATATCAGACTATATCAAATATCAGTGGAGAAATGAACGTGGTCCCCGCCAATATTTCTGTCTTTTCTTCCCTGAAAGACATTTGTGCATAGCTCTTCCTCCACTGACATCTTGCCACTGACCAGGAGTTACCTCCTCCCAGCAGCAGAAACCTGTCCAGTTCTCCTCCCATTCACGAGTACCCACTTGAGTCCTTCCTGTCCCAGCTGTGGAAAAACACCCGCTCCTTGGCCAAGAACACCCAGCTCTCTTGGACCGTCCAGACGAAGCCGACTCCAGGGCTGTCTGTGAATGTGAGGAACGGACCGTAAACAGTACAATACTGATGGGATTGGCTTGCGGTCAAGGTACTTGGAGCTCTCTAGCAGGCTGCTGGGGGATACACCTAAACTTACATCTGGACTATCGTCGAAATACAAAGCCTTATTATTCCTTGCCTACCCTGGATCTCAGTACAAAGTGCACCCTAGGTGATTGATTTCTGAGAAATGTAACATTGGATCTGTGATAATGAGCTACAGGCAACATACAAAATGTTTATGTTCCACCGCAGGGTCCAAATTTGTGAAATAAATATTTGCTCACTTGTATGTCTGTGGGATCCTGCCATAGAGAACACTATGTGCTATAATGTGTTTCAGAGATGCCCATGGCAGGGCTTGGACAGACCTTTCACTGCTTGTTTAGCGTGGCATTTTCTTTAGACTGTCTTCCCGTTTTCTCTGTTCCTTTGGAAAAACACTTTATAATGTATTTCTGTTAATGTATCATGTATTATATGAACTAGAAATTGTATATTGAATAAGGTATAGTGTATTTCATTTGAAGGTTAGAATCCTATTATGCTGAAATGTACTCAGACACATCAGACAGGATCTCAGCCAATAAAATTCAAGGAATATTTAGGAACTGAGGTGATGGAGACAGGCAATACTGGAGTACAGATAAGAATGTACCACATCAACCAACCACACGCCCATTTAGCAAGTTTTACATGGTTGAGAAAATATATCATTACTGTTGTTTGGTAAATATGTAATCCCCACTGTTTGTCACTAAAAAATATTGAAGTACATGTCCCCGGATTACTTCATATCAAACAATCAGTGTATGTTCACTAATAGCATTTAAAAAGTTAGAGACCAAGTGTTCTTGCCAAAAATCCATTTTGCTCTTGTTTAAGCATCACCATTTTTTTTACTTTTGTGAAATTTAGGCTGCTGAGTGTGAAAATTTACTAGGCAAACATTAAGAAGCAATTCAAAGCATAGGAAATGTACAGGGGGGGAGACTATAGCTTTAGGAAATATTGGTCCCAGCTTGAATTTTTTATGTGCCTCCTCACTCGAAAATGTCGTCCTCCTGTTTGGCCTTTGGACAGCTCTACTTTTTCTTTCTGCAATGTCTGAAGTCATCCGTACTACCTAAAAGTTTCTACCTAGGGGAAACACTTTCTCACACAATTCCTCAGACAGCTGACATAAAACTAGAGTTTCATATTATTTGTTTAAAATTTACCATTTACCATTTGTAATGGTAAAAATAATCTTTTTTTAAAGGTGAACATGAAATGAGGATTTGCTGTTAATTAATATTTCATCCTTTTAATCTTTTTTTTTTTTTTCATTTTAATGTACTGGCTTATTCAGTCTATGTATCTGTATCTGTAAAATAATGTAATTTTGTTACGTTGAGGCCTTTGAACAATATTACTCTTCAGTGAAAGGCTAGAAGGCAGATCTTCATACCACAAGAATTTTAAATAAGACATCCTTTACATTTTGCTTATTTCTCTTTCTAGGACTTACCTCAGAAAGAGGCAGGCTAAAATGGGACAGTGAATAACATCAACACACCAAAGACATAACAAAAGATAGCAAGAAAAACAGCATCTAGTTCACTACATGCTTAGTGTTCAGCCCAGAGTAATGTACCTGCAAGAAGCAGATAGAGGGCTCCGTCTTACCTTTTATTTATTGATCTGATTTGGGAACGCTGTAGTGCTGTGTCCCCAGAGCCATCATCTTGGACCAGCTGATAGAGGATCACAGTACAGAGCAGCCAGAAGGTAGATCTGCTCCTTTGCCACAAGGAAATAAACGTTTTAGGGGGACAAAGGAAGAGAAACCACCTCCTGGGCTTGCATATTACAGTAGGGTAGCCCTTAAATTGGGTATTGGGGAAAGCCTAAACACTGGCCTAGCTCAAGTACCTCTCGCCCAGTACAGCTGGCTTGCTGACAGCCCTTGCCAGGATCCTAACCTCCACAAGTTATAGGTGTGAGGAACAGTGAATGAAGTTTTTAGCCATCTTCTAACAAAGAGAAAGCTGCGAAGTTTGCTTCCCCATGTATTTAAGACAGTAAGATGCCCTCTGCAAAATGACCTGATTCTCCTTTAGTTGTATTAAGTGTGCTGCTTGCTGCCCGCTGAGGGTCGAGGGAGGAGGAAAACCTCATTTATATTCCACCCTGGGCACCCAAACGCCTTGTTTTGGCTCTGCTTGCAGTGTTTTTTCTTTTCTCTCTCTGCTTCTGCACATTTAAATTTTGAGATTTGATGATGTTCAGGTATCTCATAGATGGTGGCTCTTTGCTGGAGACAGCTGGAGAGGCACTTCAGCCTCATTGACAGTGACTGTAAGCAAGACTTGTAATTCCCAGAGGTACTTCTGAGAACTTCTTCTGTCAAATTACATTTTGCGCACAAACTATTCCTCTAATTTTATTCCACGTCTTACATTATGCATACATACGCATATGCCAAACACACCATTTTAATCCCTGAAGTAAGCTGAGCTCTATGTGACCACAGTCTTTGAATCTATTTGCAAAAACTTCATACGCTTGAACATGTAATATTCCTTTTTTTTTTTTTTTTAGCAAGTATTCCACCATTTGAAACCTCTTATTCTCGGTGGTTTATTATTTACTAGATTACCGTGTTTCTGACTAAACTGCAGCAAGGCATGAGAAGAATAGATTATCAGTAAGGAGAGAAAAATATGTAGCTAGTAATAAGGATGCTTTGGAGTCCAATAGCACAGGTTTTGCTACCTTATGCAGGCCTCCCAGTGGCACACATCGAATTGTCACAACCCGTAACTGCCACACTGGGCTGTTTCACAGCCATATTGTCAAACCTCTTCTCTCTTTCATCATCTCTTGAGTGAACTATGATGGGTTTACTATCTGTGAAAATTCTGGAAAAGGCCTGTCTTCCTCAGCACGAGTTTCTGACTAAGCCGGTACAAGCAATGAAAACAGCCATTTACATACTTTCCAAATGAAATTCAGATCAGAAAAGCATGGAAATTCTTGCAACTGCTACCGGGAAATGGTGAAACCACAGCAAGACCTGACCTTGACTTGTGCGATCTGTGTTCTCAGCTGAGCTATATTCATATTTTCCACGTTTTCAGTAAAAGATACATGCTCTGAGTGAAAGTTTCTGTCCTGGCTCAGCCCCTTTTCACACCCTGAAAGGAAAGATCCTGTAAGGGACCAGGGCTGCCATGAAAATACTTGTCCTGGGGGCAGAGCTGGGGAGAGGAGACTCTCCCCTGCCCTCTGGCCATCAGCGGGGCCCTGCTGCCAGCTCTTGGAAGGAGAGAGACATCCAGCCACCCATGTCAGCATGGAAGAAACACAACGAGGTCTTCTCAGGCTTGATATTTCGTTGTATTAATAGGAGCACAGACACTAGATTACGTGATCTATCAACTCAGTGCTCATCAGGTGCTACCTTCAGCTGGGACCTCCGGGTGGGAAAGACACGGGCTGACTGGAGCGAGCTCAGTGGCAATCCCTGAGGGTGGCTGGGACGGAGCATCCCTCCTGTGCAGGGAGACTGAGGGATGGGGTGGTTCAACCGGGGGAAGAGGTGTTGCTGGAAGGGTAACAGCAGCCCCCCAGCACCCGTGGGGAGGGCGTCGAGAAGACGCAGCCAGGCCCTGCACGGTGGGAGGCTGCGGCACAGCGGGTGTGAGCTGAAATGAGAGGTCCAGGCTGCGGGTAAGGAAAAGCTTTTTCATGCTGAGGACAACTAGACCCCTCCGGTGTTTTCCCCACCCAAGTGGACACAGCCCTGAGCAGCCTGCTCTGACCATACAGCTGGCCCTGCTGTCAGCAGGAGGGTGGAATAGAGACCTGAGCTCCCGCTCAGCCTGAATGACTCTCTGGCTCAATTTTGTGATTCTATTATATATAAATAAATACTTACATAATACATGAGAACTGTTCTTTAGAAGTAAGTGCATGTTCTAATGAGTATTTGACTTTTAAAATTGTCAATATCTCCCTCTACTCATCAGACTGGAAAAAATTCTGCAAATAGCGAGTACTGTAATATCTTTGAATATCTTTTTATTTTTGCAAAAGAAATTACCAAAGTTTACCATTGGAGGGAGATAGTGATGAATCTTTTGCTCTCAGACAAAGTATAACAGTACATGCAGAAAGTAAAGACAAAGTAGAAACAAATGTTTCTAGGCCAGGCGGTGAACTTCATATTTAAATTGATAGTAAGTTGCTGAATGCCACTGCATTCACTATTACTGTAAACTCCAGGAAGAGATATTACCCCGCAGACAGATGAAATAGCTGGTCCCTGCCCTGGAGAGACTGTAACCTAAGGCTGCAGGGTTAAACTTTTAAAAAGCAGCTAGACTGATTTGCATCAATAGGAATTAGACTCCTAGAAGACTGATGCTCAGGGTGACATTTTCAGAGTTGTACTGCAGCTTTACTCTTTTAGATGTCTTAATCAGCTCCACTGCCTGAAATGTAAGAGTCCTATCCTCCTTTCACAATGTACAGGGAGGTCTAAATCCTTATCAGCTAAATCTGCAAAAGCCAGTGTGGTTACAAATAAATCAGAGGAAATATTGTCTGAAATTCCACTTCCTCCTAGTCTCCAAACTGCAGGCAATTGGTGATTTTTTTAAAATCAGAATTCACTACCCGGAGTTCTCTTCCACCTCCGGCTGCCTGTGCTGTGCTAAATTCACACAGATTACAGCACAGTGACCTTTCCGCAACAATATAGGAGCTGGCGAAACAGGACCAGAGAAGAGAAGAATGTGAGATCTAATTCCTTTCCTTTGCCTGTGAGAACTGGAAGCAGTATGTCTTACCTCCTGGATAATGATTAAACTGCATGAGTATTAGGTGTTCTGAGACAGCCTATGACAAAAAGCAGGGCAGAGCCTGGAAGAGCTGTGAGCCAAGGAAGAGAGGTTTTTCTCCCAGAGGTAAACCCTCCATGCAATGTAGTCAAGCAGTCAAGAACTACGGCAGGTGAGATGCTTCCCGGCCATGGGAAGACCCAACCCAAGAGTCTGTAAAATCATTCATTCTCTCTCTGACCTAACGAACCTGTGGTTATTCACTGCAGCTTATTGTTCAATCATCAAAGAGGATTTCAGAGTACTCTATTGCCTGGAATTTATGGTGTTCACCTCTAAATGCATTAGACATGCAAAGGGCTGTCAGAAGAGGATGGAATTGAGCCTAATCCTCTCATATTGCAGATCAGAGCTTTTCCTGCCGTTCAGTGGGAAGAGGAGAATGGAGGTGAATATGATCTGAGGCAAAAAGGTGGAAGCACTTCTACTGTGGCTATACTTCATTAGTAGAAGTGCTCCAAAAACACTTACCAGATCAGATGGAAGAAGCAGACCAGCACTAGATTGAGACATGTTGTGTTAAGGTTGAGAAATATGACAGACAGAAAACGGAAGTGCTTGCAGGGTCTGAAAGCAGTTGAGTAAAGGCCAAGAGCGACCACATTTGGAAATCAGGCGCTTTCAAAGCAACCAGGCTGGAGTTGGGTGCTTAAATCCACCTGTGAAACCAGCCTAAATGCTCACATAGTCAGAAATTGAATTATAATTTTTTAAGAAGATGCCAAGAGTCAGCTGAGATATGATCTCTAGCCAGGTGTGCATGCCTAGTGCATTGCAAATATGAAGCAAAATTAGACGTTTTGTCTCACCCTCCAGATAGCACCTTTGTAGCACATTAGGTCAGGATGCTAATGACCAATGATTGCATCTCAGCTGAGGAGGAAATTGCTTACTGAATCAAGGTTCTAGACTTCAGCCTAGCAAGTACTAATAGATGTATTTAACTTAATTCTCGCTAACCCCACTGGTTGCTTAAATCACGCAACTTCCAGTTCAAACAGGTACATAAAACATTTGCCTCATAGAGTTAAGCCACAATATATTTTGGTTCAAATTTGTCCATAAATGATTTTCCACTCAGGGCCTTAATTGTCTGATTCACTGATGCTGAATTGTTTTGAGACAGTTTGTACTGAATAAGAAAACACTTAAAACTGGGAAGGTTTTCCATTCCAGCTCCGCTCTGTCCATCTGAACTTCATGGATTCAGCACAGCCTGGGTGTTTGCTGTTCAAACAGACATCGGTGGGTGTGAAGTCAGGCCACTATCTTCCTATTCATGCAACAACCCCTGCTTTTCTAGTAGTGGGAGAACGTTACCAAATACATGGCCAGGTTCCTCAGCTGGGAAGAGCTCACATAATGCTGGTCCAAAAGTGTCTGTTTTAAACATGGTCTGCATGGACCTGTGCAGGATCCCAGCATGGCGTTATTGCACTGAAACAGGGGATAACAATGATAAGTTAAGGTATGAGGGAGAGATGAGGGGGAAGACTGGCAAGAACATCACACTGCTCTGCATGTTTGTCCAGATGTAGGCAGTCCCTGAGATGACAGGTCCCTGATAACAGACATCATCTTGGTTGATCTATAATGCTAGTAACTGATTTTTACATTTATATATATGTGTGTGTGCAGATGTACAGATGTACATACATGTATATACACAATGCAAGTGTATATACATATATACCATACAAAAATTTGGTGGAGGGACATCCAATGAAATGCAAATTTCAGACAAACAGTTAAATTAAATTCTCGATTGAATAAAAGTATATTGGGTTGAACAGACTTTCAGATGGGGTTTGACTGCCTGGTGACATCATATGGCAAGTGGAGAAAGAACAATAGGTTTGGGCATAGGGACCAGGAGGACCTGGCCGATGTCAGGGCACTATTTGTCCAGGCAAGGCACACAACTTCTTACTTCCTTCCAGATTTCAGCCAGCACAGCTTTCCCCATGAGACCTCTGCAGGCAGCATAAATGAGAAAAGACAAGTTACTGCTGCCACATCCCTCCAGACACTTTGAGACATTGGCTGATCTGGGTCTGGGGAAGAAATAAAAGCAGTTCACAGCTGCCTTTCACTCCTATTATGCTCAGGTGCTTGATGCATGAACTTTGTGCACAGCGTACCTGTTTCTTCACCACTGACTTTCCCAATATATGGGAAACAGATTAGGAAAGGAGGGCTGGAAAGTGAGATACTGTAATATCTACAACTTTGCCTGTAAAAATCAGTATGCTATGGGCTATTGTACATAGTTTTGATGTAATGAAAAGACTAAATACGTGCAGGTACATGCAGAGAGTTTATTATTTTTTTGTGTATCTTCTACTATTCAGAGCTTCACCCTCCCCATCCTTGTCTCTTTTCTTCTCTGTTCCTTGCAAGATCAAGAGCCTCCGCTACACTGAAGCATGCACTGGTTGCACCACACTCATTGCACTGTGCTCCACAGCATTTTACAGTTGCCACACCAATTGCACACTGAACTTGGACAAGGTGACTGATACAGCTAAATACGGTCGGGTCTCCATTACCAATAAACATCTAGAAACCATCAAGTTGTGAGAGTAATTACTCTGCCTCACATTCATGAAACTTCTGAGTAGAAAGCACAAAACCACCATAAATCTTTCCATCACTGACAGTGGAGCAGTTCCACCTCTAAATACACTGTGAAAGATTCAGTAAAATCAATGAAGAGGCAAAATGTCATTGCATTTATTCAGAGATTGCTGTTGGCTAATTAAGTAGTTTCTTTTATGACTAAACATAAAGGCTGAAAGATCTTCTTACATGTATCTGAAAGATAACAGCTGCTGAAGTGACTGACACACCTTTCAGATTTGGAAATTAGAGACTGATTTGCATTTGATGGGAATAACAGGTTTCTGTTCTGAAGAAAAAAATTATGTACCTAGAAGAAATTTAATCATGGCTACCCTAGGCTAAGATCTGGCCACAGTCACCCAAAACACCATAACTGTGCTGTTGTAAAATCTAATCTTTGAGTATTCTTACAGTTTTTGTAGTATTTTTAAATAAGTGAGGCAATATTTAAAGTTTGTCTTTCCAAATGGGCTTTATTTCCTTGCATCCAGTTGCACAGACTGAAAGATTAACACAAATGTACTTAAAAGTAGGTTCCTTGGCCCTTATGCAAGTATATAAATGGTTTTATTTTCCCAAAATTTGAGTATCTTACAGTTGCCTTTGGAATGACTATGTCAACAGGAGATGCCTGGATTCCCAGTGCTTATGAAATTCAATCTATTTCTTTAGGTGCATAAGTAAGAATTTAGGGCTCAGACACATGATCTAATTATGTGGTTTAGCAAGTTGACACTCATCTTATGATGTGTGATAAACTGTCCTTTCATTTAACAGAGTTCAAGTTGGCTTGAGAACTCAGAATTATTTCTGTCACAGACGTAAATGGCAAAGGTCCCACTGTCTTGCGTGGAATAAGTTCACTACAAGACCAAGATGTTTTGCTTAAAACTGCATGCACATTGACATGTCTATATGGCATTTATTCTGGGTTTCTCATCTTCTCTCTTGCAGCTGGCATTTTTGCAAGCCTATGGATGCATGTTCTTTTCCAGCTGCAGCTGTGCCAACAAAAACGTGAATGCCCCAACCTCCTCTTCGCTCTGCTGCTGGAAGTTACCATCCATCCTCTCTGATTTGCTGGCCAGGCTCCTCGTGTGACTTCCCATAACTTGTTTCAGTCAAAATAAGCTGCTGTAACAGTGGACCCTTCTTTAAATTCTTAAAATTGACTCTTCTCTTTTTGATGGATGTTGGTTAGAGAGGAGGTGACAAGCACGTGGGGATGAGGTGCTGCTTCAGTAACCTCTTCAGCTGGTGCAGCTACAGCCCAAGGGGGTGCACGTCCACAGCCTGAGTGTAACTGTTAATTGAGTTCCCTGTTGCCGAGAAGCCCTGTGTTCTAGGAACAAGCTGTCTGAAACAAAGCAGTTTATATGCCCAAGGAATTCCTGCGGGCGAAATGAATGATCAGACTGATGAGTACGCTAATATCAGTCCCTTTAGATTTCTAAAAATTAAGTAAAAGACAGCCATTAAATAAATGGCTTAAATAAAATAAAATTAAATAAAAGAAAGCCAGGATGCCATTTGGGATGCTGAAGCAGAACAGAACAGGAACAGAAAAATAAAGGGTTGCTGTAGAGCAAGAGGTGGCTACTGGACAAACACACGTGTTTATCTTTGAGGTATTTTTTAATTTTTGTGTTGTTTCATTTACACATATACGAAGTCAGCATCAGTCATATTTGTCTTGGTTTCCTGTGACTATTATTTTAAACTAACTGTGTACCTTGTTGGGACATACAAAGAGGACTTAGTACAGAGATCTTTACCAGGCTGATGACTAATTTTACTTTTGGTTCCTTTCTGGATGACTTTGTGTGACTAGTTTCAATGAAAATTCAGTTTATACCTACAGTAGTCAAGAGAATGTTTTTCATTTCGTGCGCTGTTTCTTCCTTCACTTCCTGTTAGCCCATGAGACAGACTTCTTGGAATTGTAAACTTGGTGAAATTCATTGTATCAATAAAGCCCAGCACTAGCAAGCAGCCCGTGCTAATCTTGGATTCTCAGCAAGGCATGAAGCAGAAAGTCAATAGGTTGCTTTGCACACCACAGCTCGATGAGAATAAGACTGAAGTAAATACAAAAAGCATGCTTCCACATGCAATTTTTTTTCATAGGAAGGAAGGGAGGCCCAGAACACCTGGTTCTGCAGAGGGAGAAGGTGAAGATTTGGTCTCTCATGGGAGCAGCAGACAGGAGAGTGACCCATCAGTAAAGATGTTTTCTATCATCCTTTTCTATCTAATAGTAATCATCAACAGGGGAGAGTCCACAACCATGAGGGGTGGATAAGGGGTGAAAAAGGGAGGTCACTGTTATACATTATTATATTATGGGCACATGTTATTATATATGACTATATTATATTATGGGTACATATTTTTATGTATTTATCCTTTCCATACTTTGCAGCCATGGATAGTCTCAGGCAAGAAACAGGATTCCTCTCTAGGTGATAAAGTATGTTAATTAGAGGTCAACTAAGGCATAGAGACCCAGAAGGTAGGGCAGAAGCAGAGGAATGCCAATGCTCTTGGCAGTTTTGGTGTAAAGAATGGTGCAAAGAAAATTTGAAATGGGGCAGTCTGTGTTATTGCCGTAGATTATCAACACTGGTTAACGTTACACAGCGGAGCTGACAAATCAAAACACTGAGGCAGTTTGTGTTTTTTTTCAGACTGAGTCATAATTGTGCATGGTACACTTTCCAGTAACAGCTTATGTTTCCTCTTCATAGGCAGCTTACACATGGATTGCCATTCAACAAGGAATTTGGGGTTATTGTGAACAAAGATAAACTGAAAGGCAGTATACCAAAGTAATTTGCGGCATGGGTTTAGTGGGGAAAACAATGACTGACTGTTGAAGCAGTTAGTCCTGATAAATTCAAAGAAATGGATCAAAATGAACATTGGAAGTAATTTCCAAGTCAAAGGCTATAATCTCATTCCTGAAAATGATGTAAAAAATATGATCCACTTAATTGTCATTCACCAGCTGAAGCAAGAACAACAGTGATGATTCCCAGCAATCAAAAGTACGCAGAACCTGGCTCAATATACTGGCCATTTTTGCTGAAGTCATGCAATTTTCTCAAATCCTGTTGCCACAGGGGGACAAAGGTGTAGCTGAGCCACTGTGGCCAAACTGTGCGTTTGTATCAGCAGATGGCTGACATGGTGGGAGAAAAATGTAACACTGATTCTTTTGGGTTTTGCACATTTATTTCACTATAAAAATAGCTCAAAATATTGGTTTTTATGTTTCTGCTATATGTCTTTTTTACTTATGTCATGGGCTCATTAAATTAAATTTTCTTTATCTGTGGAGAGGGTTAAGCCAAAGATAACTTCAGCGTAAATGAGGCAGTCTGCTTGAGCTCGCTAGAGAGCCACTGGGGAGAGACAGGATCCTCCCCAACTTGCTCTGTAGAAGGCATCGTAGGGAGATTAGCTTTTCTGGACTAACATTAACAATTGTGTAGGATTATCTCTTGGATTCAGGGTGCCAGGGAGAACAACCCTCCCCATTCCTAATGGTGTCTTTTTTGGACCTGTTTGGCTTTATTTTGTCTAATTCTGTTTTGAACCTGGAGGTTTGCTCTGACTCCTCACCATGGCTCCTGTGGCAGCGTGTTTCAGAAGTGCACTGCCTGCCCTGTAAAGTGACTTTTACATCTTTTAAACGGAACTCTGTTTTACTAGTAGAGAATCTGGGTGAACACCTCCTCCCTCACCTTCTCCACTCCTGTCCTCATCATACAAACCTCCATCATACCCTCTCTCATCTCCCAGCTGAGCCATCCCATCCTTCTGGACCTCATAGCCATCTCATCCCCTAAACCGACCTGCAAATGTCCTCAGTCCACCTCTTAGGATTTAATACATGAAGTACAAAACCCTTATGCAGTATAAAGCAGAGATTTTGGAGAAAAAGTTTATGCCAGACTAACAGCCTGGAGACCGCTGGGTACCTAAGGCTGCTGTGCCTGGGTTTGTAATATTGAGCTGGCTGAAAGTCACCATGAAAAACCATCCCCAGCCTGCCACAGCAGGGCATAAATGCACACCTTGTTGCCCACTGGATGTTTTGAGGTATTTTGTTTTGGAAGAATTTAGATCTGGTGGTGAAATCAGGCAGCTCAAGTCCATGATTCTCCATGGCATTATTATGTTTCCCCTTTTTCAGGAAGAAATAAGGCGCTCTAAACAGCCGGCTGAAAACAGCCTCCCCCGCACAGCTAAGTAAACCATCATTGTCAGGAATGCGGGCACACTCCGTTTTATGCCAGGCTGTGTGCGCGCTCCCTGCTGAAGCATTTCCTTTAGCAAAACAAATAAGCGCCACAACGACAAATACTACAACAGTCAGTCGATTGATGGACTGAAACGCTCCTATGCCATCATGCAGTGAATCTCCACATGAAAAAGGCAGGGAGAATTGCCTTTCCTGCATCTTATATCAGCACTGTATTTTTTCTGCAATCCAGACCTGACATGCGTTGCTTTTTATAACTCAGAGAACATAGAGGTTATTATGGTACCTCAGTATAATACTATGTTCAGATCTGCTCTCGCTTATCCTCTTTTGCATGACATAATCAAACATACCATTGGTTTGTCCCTGGCAGAAGAATTGCCCTACCTGAAGAAGGCAGCAGGGTATGTGCTATGGTGGTCCTTCTAACACTTTACAGAATGGGAGCATCTTGAACAGAGCTGACTGTCTTGGAATAAAAACAGAGATTTCAGGCCATGAACCATTGCCACAGAGTTCCTATCACTCACTTTGAATTCATGCTGGAAGTGTCACAAAGCACAGGGATATCTTGGCTCTCTTAAAAATAACATATATAGTACTAATACTTTCCCTAAGATAGTGCACAAACACAAGCAAAAGTACGTTTTTCTTTTTTATCTTCTAAACTAGCAGCAGTGGCTGCATGGTCATTTGGTCTTCTTCTGTTTAAAAAATACAGTACATTCCTTACTCTCAGCCACCTTGACCACTAGCTGTTGTGTTTCCTGCGTCAGAGGAGATGAGATCATTAATACCACCAGTAATGATGTCTGCAGAAGCTCGTCTTTTTGCCAACTCACAGGACTGGTCTGGATGAACTACGAAAAGGGTCCACAATCCATTTGAGCTCCTCACTGTTTAAATTGGCTATTAGAGATATGCCTCCACTGTCATTCTTTGACATCTTCCTGATAAAAGAAAAGATGACTCTAGTGAGCTATCTTGGATGAGAAAAAGCGCGTTAAAGCAGAATTTTGCAAAAAATCGTTGAAGAGGGAGGCAAGGAGAGAAGTTGTAGCAGAGCACAAAGAAAGAAAAAGTGGAAAAATAAAACAGAGATCTGAGGGAACAGGAAGAAAATGGTAGATCTGCAAACATAAGGCCAGTGGAACAGAATTTTGGTCAGATTATGTCTTCTCACATCTTAATCATTTTCAACAGAGGAGCGACCATGTCCAAATATTGCTGAAATAATAGGGAGTGATAAGGCATTTTGTGATTTAAGTGTTGGAAACTGGTTTTGCCATAAAGGTGTACAGCAATAAATCAGGTTTGTTCATATTTTACTGACCTTTATCCATAGGAAATAAAGAAACCAGAGAACACAGACAAAACCACCAATTTATAGATAGCACAAGAAACACCTAGCTCATTCTACTGTGCAGTGCAGGAGTTGTTTACTTTAAAATGAGTAATGATGTGTCTTTGAAAAGCAGCATTCAAGGCTGATATTTAACTCATCTCCCCAGGAAGGTCTGAAAGAGGCAATTCAGATCGTGGAACAAGAGAACTGGCTGAATCCCAGGGGGATGGCTCCTGGCCGTCTCCTTGGAGGTGTTCTACTGGAGTTTGTGGGCATGATGCTTCAGATGACCCATGGTCTCCTGAAAAGAGGTGCTGCATCCTTTCAGGGTAAAAAATAATACAGGAGGCAAAGGATGAATTATTCTTTCACTTGCTGATGCCAGAGAGCAGTGCTGCAGCCAGTGGCCTCAGTCCTCCAGCTCAAAGAAGGATGAGTGAATTTAGGAATAACTGGCAAGACTTCCGCTGCTGAGGGTGTCTGCAAGGACACGGGTGTCTGGCAGAGCATGGGCCTGTTGCCACCCGTGTCCAGCAGGACTGAAGAGGCTCTGCAAACATTGCAAGACTGGGCATGATGAGAAATCATTTGAAGAAGACTGTAATATGGATTTGTTTCTGTTGCTGTTTTCATTAATATGGTTTTTCTTCATTTGCTGTTCAGTTAACACACAGGCTGTGACATCCCGGAGGAAACACAGTGATGCTCTGGGAGCTGATCCTAGCACTATAGATAGTGTTTTGGCACAATGCTCCAGAGGGACACACAAGGAAAAACGGGCAACAAAATGGTGTTTTCCGACCTCAGCCACCTTCTACATTCACCAACACTCAATAGAGTGGTGAAGGTTAGCTGTATTCTAGCCAGGAACCAAGTGCTTCAACAGATTCAGTTGCAAGACGTCCCTTACTATCCAAACACATGAGTTGTTTGAAACTTTCTTTTCCTGCATGCTTTCTATAAAATAAAACCTCCAGCAGCAATAGTTGTTTGGATATTCTTACAAGCCTTTCATAGAGTTGAATTTTTCTTTTGTTGATTCTGCAGTGCATTGACTTCTGATACTAATGTGGGTTTTTTTAAAGTAATGTAACATGTTGCATCTCTGAAGCGCTGAGTGTTTTAAGGTCCCATTGGCTAAAATCTCACAAGTTTTACTTATCCAAATGTACAGCTTTGCTTCTGTGGATGTGGCCAACTGTCTTTAGTCCAGGATCCAAAGCTCCACTCAAAATCTCATTCATAATGAACAATTTCTTTTGTTTATAGCTGGATGGTTTTTAAATTATGCTTATCAGCTAAACTCCTGTATCTTGTATAGCATTTAAAACATCAAAATGCTTAAAAAATACAACTTGGTCACTCTTTTTATTCTATATTTGCCAATAGCATCTGACCGGGGAGCCTAGGAATAAAGCAGAAGTGGTAATGGAGTGATACTGAGAACGAAGAACAACAGTAATACAAAAATCCTGATATTGCCCAGGTGTCAGCCAATGAACAACTAATAATCTGAAATCTGGGCGCTAAGTCCTCTGTGGACCGCCTTGGCATTTCCCAGGATGGACACAGTGGGTCATAGGGAACTATATACCAATAAATTAGTCATGGGCTCCCACCATTAACTTCAAAAGTACATGAATGCAAGCAAAATTTTATCCGAAATGTATAAAATAAAAGCTGAAATATACCAAACCAAAGATGTTTCTGGGATATTTGCTCCTATAATTGCTTTTTGAACTGCAGAGGTTATTGAGGCTTTTTCTGAGATACCTATAAAAGTGAGAGAGTTTGCTGGTTTCACAGAGAGCTATAAATTCCGAATGGAAGTGGTTCACTGTCTGCCATTGGGTTGATGGTGATAAACAGGACTGCATTTAATCGTGGAAGTCTGTTACTACCCAAAGCTCAGTCAAGACTATTTCTTGACAGAAAATTGTTCTTCAGACAATGGGAAACTGTATTTGATGTCACCAGCACAAAAGCACATTGCCCTCTTTCTGGTAACCATTAAATGCTTTGGTTTCTTAACTTGGAAATAAACAAGCCTCGAGGAATTTGAGGTTTTATACATCTCACATACTGGTTTGGGGTTGTTTTTTTTTCAAACCTAGATAAATTTTCAAATATTTTAAATCTTGTGAAGTAACTTTCCACTCTGGTAAAGAAGAATGAGAAGAAAATTCTTTTTTTCATAGACTTTAAACAGCTCTCCAGCTCTTATTAAACACTTGGGTGCAAACAGCTGCCGCTGCTTCTTTGAAGAAACGCAGTGCTTTTCAAAAGCATTTTGTTGCCTTCAGAATATGATGATCAAGAAATAATTTTAAAGGCTTGCATAGATTATTTAAACTTCTTATTTTTCCCACCTTTAATCCCACTGAGATCATTTGATTTGCTGCTTTGCAATTTGCAATCTGAGATTCAGTTTTGTCACTGTTTGCCACACAATGTTACCTACCTTTCCTTGTGTGTCTGGAGGGATGACCTGGCCCTCTGTTAAGGATGGAGATTGTGTGACCAGCTGTTTGTGCTATTGTGCTGTGACAATTTTCCCCCTAACTGCAGTCAGGCCCTGGTGTGGTTTTTTTCCTGAGTGCAAGAAATGGCACCTCCTTCACCTGGCTTCTGCCGCACTGGAGTTGCGTGGGGGCCTGAAGTGCCGTTCCAATGGGACTTAATGATAATGCAGGTAGGCTTTAGATATATGAGATTTTCCATGTGCCTCTAGAATTTTAGAATGACAGGGCTCTAAATTCTACTTCAGTGCAGCCAGATGCATGAGACTGCTGGTGTGGTGAGAAGTATGCTGAAACCTACAGGAATATGCCTAGAAACGTCCTGGCAATTTAGGAGATGTCTCTGAACATCTCCACTGAGGATATGAAACCAAGATGCAGTGATACACCATGACTCAATTTTAAGTGTGGGTCTTCTTCTTCGCAATGATTTTCTGAAGCTGTTTGGTGGAGGACTGTGGATGGACTTTACAGTTCACCAGCTGAAAACAGTGGAACTTCTTCAAATCCTAGGAAATCCCATTGCAAAAGTTGTTTGAAATGTTAAGGTGTCAGTATTTGTATCTCCTTCATCAGAAAATAACAAAGTTAATATCAACCTGCCAACCTGGGGGACATGCTGCAAGGGTAGTCTGGGAGTCTTTGCTGTAAAGCTTAGAATAGGATGCACGAACTGCTACAGGAAAGTACCAGTACAGGTTGATCCTCTTTTCGTCAATAGATGAGAAAGAGAGCAAGAGCGCTAGCTACTTCTTTGTTAAAACATTATTCTGCAGTGCACTGTGACTATATTGGCGGACACAGATATTAACCTCTGAGGTGCTTGTCTGTATCTGTATGAAAAATGTACTGGTATCTTTGAAATCCCACCTCGTTCCTCAATAGTCTATTACCGAAGCTGAAAAATGTATACCTTAATGTCAAGTCAGTTTATAAAACCCTGTGTTGTTTGTCTCTCAAGAGACATCAGAATTCATCATTCTCACTATGTGCCACCTTATTTTTTGAACCACTTCTGCTAGCAGTGTTCACTTTTAAGTTCTGGAAGGAGGGGGTTACGTTATTTCCAGCAGGGACATTTCAATTTGTTCAACTGTTTCATCATTTAAATGAACCCCAAGTCTGTTGACTTGAAAAGTATGCTGAAAAGGCTTTGTACCTCCAGAAACTTTTCTTGGGCATGTTGGCTGTCACACAGCAGGGTGACTTTTGTACTACAAAATACAAATCATTTTTGAATTGACTTCTACTACTTTTGGTGTATGTAGTTCTGTGTATTGATTGTAGATGGTCCCCAGAGACTGCAAAAGTCATATTGTCCAGTAAGCTGTGAAAGGAATGTTCAATCACATGTATGAGCTTAACTAGTGTTACTGATAGATTTTTTTTTTAAGATGTATGTGGTACTATTGTTTATCTGCTTTTAAAAAATCTGATTTTAACTGTGTTAGCAATGATAACTGAATGGTAACAGCTGTGACTTCAATTAAGAATTACACAAATGAAACAATCTCTCCTCCTCAAAGTGTTTTGTCCTTACTACACTCCTCTGAAACATACTGGGAGAGGATATATGTAAACATAATTCAGCAAAGAAGTTTGCTGAGACACTCAATACAGCTGTATCAATTGCCTAATGAATACATCCATCTTCCCAATGATGGGTTGATTTTTAAATTACTAGTAGACAAAGGACAGTTTTATATTTAAGGCACAGGACTTAAGTCCACTAAGTAAGGGTCAAATTTAGGCTTGAATAAATGTGCTTTCAAATTCGAGTGCACACATTTATATTATGGTCTGGTTTGTTTCTGTTCCTGGCCTTATCTGTGACTTACTCTGTAACACTTGGACAAATTACTTTACATATACGTGCCCTGGTTTCCACACTGTAAATTGGGGACCGTGCAGGAAATTAGCCCACAAAGAGTTCAGATCCCAACTTAATTAAAGGTTGCAGAGGCAATTTTGTTCCTCAGAGAAGAGACTGTTTTTTTATTACAAACTATTATTGTGGTAATTATAATTTACTGTAGCTACTACAGTCCATTTTCTTCCCCTAGTTTTATGCCAGTGTAAATCATGTAGCACCCATGAAGCTTTCCTTCATTTAAAGCAAGGCTGTTGGGTACATGTCAGCCACCAAGTGTCCCGGACAAGCTGCCACTCAGGCACTTCTCAGATTTTGAGAGGTATTGAGTCTCCAGTGCTAGTTTTATTTCTGCTCAGTTTGCACAAGCTCCTCATGTCCATTTAGAGAGGCCTGCAAGTAGGCTTGATAGCAATCGAGAGGAACAGGAAAAAATACACTCCTCTCGATGAGCACTTATGGGAAACACAAGACTTGTAACTGGGAAATGTGAGATATTTCACTGTGCGGGAATGCGAGTAACAGACGAGAAAAGAGCCTCTGTGTTTTACCTTCCTCCTGGGGCTAAACAACATGTCCCCTCAGTAAAGGATATCAAAGGCAGCTGAAGGGTATCTTATTAGAGCTCAATTGCCAAGGAAGGCAGGCAGGAGTGACCAGAGAAAGCTGTGGGTTTGGATTCCTGCAGAATAACAAGCTCCCAACTTCCTGTGCTGCCTTCTCTCTTGGGGATGTTTTGGTAACCCGCCAGCCCCAGCCTGGTGGCAGCTTAAAGGAGGGTGGCCAAGTGAATGGCCTTGGTGATGTGAATAATGATTAAAAGGTTAAAGAAACCCCATGTGACTAGCTGGAATCACAGGAGCATGAGTAGACCTGGTACACTAATAAACAAACAGCGGCATATTTACTTCAGTAATTGGATATATACACCGTGTATAGGCATTTGCCCTATTTACTGCTTCAGTGTGCTTATCCCTAGCTGTTGAGACATTCTTTCATCAACATAAGTAAAAATGTTATTTGCTTGAACTGGGTGAAATCAAATAAAACCTGATCCCAGACTAGGAAGTTTTTCTCCAGATTCTTTCCATCTTCTTTGGCACCTTTGATGTGTGACCCTTGCCACCCACCACTCTCCCTTCCAGCCGGCCCTCCCTGGAATAGCGTCCGAATGAAACGACGGTCCCCAGGACCAAAGAGGAGGCTGTGGTTTCCAGAGAAGACTGCCCACTGCAGGCACTGCTTACTTGTGGTGTTCACTTCAATCCCTCCTAGCTACAGTGCCTGGACTTGGAAGGGTCAATCCGCAGTTTGAATTGGCACATTTTTAAGGTCTTTTCTATTATGAAATATTTATGAGAGGAAACAAGGTTGGACATTCCTGCAGCCAGTCCAGTGTAGGAACGCTATGTGCCTTCCTCCCTCCAACATGTAAATGCAGTCAGTTATTTAATGGAAGACTCACATACCTTGTTCCTTTACATTTCAAGTGAGCTGTCAGAGGAATGTAAACATTTATTTGGAGCAAGCCCTCAGGTAAAGGATTACCATATGCCGCAGAAGGAAATTCCAGCCTGCCCACCAAAATTTATGCTGTGGAGAGAGCTATGAATAGAAAGTTTGTACACTGTTATGAATATGGATAAAATACATCACTCATGGCTGGGCTATGGCACGCAAAATTGAAAAACACATATTTTGGATCACACAATATTTTCAAAAATATATTTAAAAGAAAATAAACATGGGATCTTGTGTGTTCGTTTACTGTTTGAAGTACCTTCGGGGAAGAGAGACATCAACAATTTTTCTTCCAGACCACTCACTTCTCTTGATAACAGGGGGTTCTTTGGGAAAAAGGCAGCAGTCTCATTCCCGGGATTTCTTTGTTTCCTTAGCCAGTGCCCATTTATTGCAAGTTTATGTTGTGTTCAGAGCTAGCAAAAGCAAATGCTTTCAGAGGGCTACGTTCAGTCTTAAAGGTCAGAATTCCTCATTCTCGGCCACCTCACAAGGTGACCTTTTCATGAGTGTTACATGACCCTTGTTCACCTTGCAAATGAGTGTAATTAGCATTTTTATTATTAGTATTCTACAGCCAGCCAGTCATCACTGATGTTTTGGTGTGGTCAGCATCAGCTTCTTTTGAAGTGAAAGGACTTCTGCTAAATGTGTTAAAAAGAGATGTTAAAACTTGTGTCTGCAAGAAGGAGAGCCCCACCATGAAAACCAGTGGTCCCTGGACACCTCAACAACTCTGGGCTGTGCTATGCAATGGTCCTGTCTGTGCTCCAGAGCTTGCTACTGTGACCTGAGTCCATGTAGATCTTCTGCACTGCAAACCTCTACACCACCCCCCTCTAACTGTATTTACAGTAGTGCCTCACAAGCAGCTTTAGGTGGGAGATACTCATGAAGGCTGGTCTGCCCTTCCTCTGGGTGTATGTGTTTGGGCCAACTTTTGAATTTGTTCTCAGGACCCTCCTGCTGCCTTTTCCTTTCTGCTTTCCCCCAAAGTGACGCTTTGCATCGCAGAGTTTCTTTTTGCATATATGTGGAAGTGACAGGAGAACAATACTATGCCTAAATGAGATCAAGTAAAATAACCTTATTATTAGTGAAAGAGGAGTGTGAGACAGTGAAAGAAAACAGTATTTGGCAGCAGGAATGCTTAGAGTGGTGTCAGGCCCAAGCCGTCCAGAGCATGTTGATGCAGAAGAGAGGAGTTTGACGTGGGATAGTGAGCTGCTTTGATTTTATTTCACTGTTATCCCAAAGCCAAGTCTATTTTAACTGGAAATTGCACCTGACAATTGAATGAGAAACTTTTTGAAAGAAGAAGTTACTGATTTAAAGTCTTAAGATTCCTCCTGCCTAAGAAATGACAGCCCAAATCTTGCTCAGGGTTAGCTGTGGCACCAAGGTTCAAGCTGTTCCTAGGAACACACACCCCCATGCCCTTCTCTCCAGACTGTTCATACCCAGGACAATTTGAGCCAAAAGTTTCCTACATCCACCTGCCCCTGTTGTTCTCCAGTCCCCTGTCCGGCACAGTGGCCAGCACTGATTGCAGGGGTATGGTACAGCACTGCCCTCATGGGAGGCTCTGAGTGCAAAGTGGTACCTAAAACTATTGTCAGTGAGAGACAAAGAGGAGGTGTGGTTAGTGATGAAACAGATAGGTACATCTAAAGAGGTATAACTTCTCTCTTCCTACATGTTAAGCAAAAATGGTAGCTTAGTTAGTTAATTTAGAATCAATTAGCACTTGATAATAATTAGAGAAACAACCATTGTGTAGGAGCTTTACTGCAATGTAGGTGAGTTTCCAGGTGAGGCTGAAGGGAACAATCAATCTCAGTCTTTTTGCCTTCAATCATGTCTTTTAGAACAGAGGTAGGAATATAAATTCTGAAATTATGGTGATGAAAAGTTTATTAAGAGTAAATATTTGGAAACTGGAGAGTGAAGACATGGCCTTTGTGATTTTTGCATTAATAGACTATTTCCTTTGAGCACCAAATGCCTTAGTTATTAATTCTTAATCTGGTGTGGCAGCTGTGCACTCTCTGACCTTACCGTAAAGGAAAAACAAAATACCACTCACTTCAGGCTACTAACAGCAAGGTTAAAAAATTCTGATGCTTAGGTGAGGTTTGGTTCTTAAGGCAGCAAAGGATGACACGAATGAAATATAGCATTATAACAGAATAATGGCTTCAGACTACTCAGAGTCATGATACTGCGCATGCCACGTTTGATACAGCAAATGATCAAGGTGTTATTGCCTTTTTCTAGCTAAGGAAACTTAGACAAGAAGCTTTCAATGGTGGTGGCATAGAAAGAAACGAAACTCCAGTGTGCTCACTTGCAGGCTTTGTCTTGATCATTTGAAACCACTTTGAACTTTTAACGTCCGACGAATTTTTAAACATGAGGACTTACACGAAATATCTCAGTCTGGCAAACAGGCTACCCAGTTTGATCCTAAAGTGTATCAATCACACCATTGTAGGTGCTGAAAAGTGCCATCAGAGGCCAGCACCCACATTTGAAAGCTGAGTGTGGGAGAAGGGTAGGGCAGGGAAGAAAGAGACTTTCTATCCTTGTGCCCACTTGCACAAACATCGCAGTGGGTCTGAGCCTCCGCACTCTTACTGTGCGCCTCTGTGGGTGTAAATCACATCAAAGAGATTCCTGGAAACACTACCCAGAGGAAGGCTGCAGCCTCCCCGCAGTTCCTGGGTGGCGGGCCCCTGGGCAAGGCACAGCCCTTCTAATTATGTCCCGTTAGGATCCTCAGGGTGGACCCAAAGTTAAATACCAGAGTTTGCATGGAAAACACACTGAGATGTAACTGAACCGGCACACTCAGTCTGTGGACTGAGGGCTGTAATTTGATAGGAGACTTGGTTCATGGTGTGACGAACCCATGAACATCCATGTCCCACTGCAGGCAAACTGCTCAGCAAGGGAGAAACAGAATAGACTGTCCCAAAGGGCTCCTGACCTGCTGACCAAATGATGACCAGCAGACCTTTCAGACAAAAACTGGCCAGAAATTGAGCCTAGGTTTTTTGAAAATTGTTTCTAGAAGAAAAATGTGTCATACAGTAACTTACTGGCAAGCCTGAATCCCTCAGACCATGGTTGTTTCGTCGGCAGGGCACAGTCTGAACTTAGTGCCCACTGTTGATTTTTACAAAAAGTTCTGGTGTCCTTGAAGTTGACTAAGTGTAACAGGTACCTGTGGGTTTGCCTATGATCCTCTGTCTCACAGTCAGCTGCTGTGTTTGTACATGGAGTCAAGATCCTAACACAAAAGTAACGACACTAAGAGATAGGCAGCACTGAGAAACAACCATGATTTTAAAGACAACTGATGTCCGGGTCATATAATTTGTTATGGGGTGCTTGCAGAGCATAGGACGCACATGCATCCTGATGGTTGTTCTCTTTACCTTGAAAATTAGAGCCCTCAAGGGGTTTTCCATCAGTGCTATCCCACTGAGAACAACCTGAGCTCCTTTGTGGTCCATTAGAACAACTGCTGTAACAAGGAAACATGTGTTTGATCAACAACAAATAACCAGCAGTTGTGATTTGTAAGGTGCAGGCTGGAAGCAGACCTACTTTCCCGGGGGGCAAGTGAAGGCACGTGGCTGGGCAAAGAGTATGCTGGGGGGGAGCTGCCACACTAGCTGCGGTCTTACAGGGGGTGCAAATCTTAGGCAAAGTACCTAAAACTCTCCCAATGCAATACTTAAACTCCCTAAGAATATTTTTTTTAAAGAAAACATCTAGATTCTTTAATCAATTTTGTGGTTTGTTGGCAGGAATTGGATTTTCACTCATTATTCGGTAATGTTTGCAGTATGATATTTACTGTTATTTTATGGATTTCTTTTAATCCCCTCATTTGACAGTTCTCAATGGTAAATTCCAGGTACACCTGTAAATCGCACGGTGGTCCTTCTTCTTATTTGCATAAACATAACTGTTCTTTCAAAATAAAAAAAAATAAAAAGGAGCTCAGAAGCAAGTTACAAAATAAACATATGTACAAAATTTTATACATGGGATATTAGATATTTCCAAGATCATGGAAACAGATGCCAATTAAGAAGTAGCATAGGTTTATACATCAAAACAGTGTTGAATAGGAGAGTAATAGATCAGGAGATTTACTTGTTCTGTTGTTCTCATTGATAGCTTTTCATTTTTCTTTGATTCTAGTTATAAGTAACAAACACATTGATTAAAGACAGGTTAGTTTAACATTAGCACATGGTTCAGACAGTGAGCAGTGAGAGAAAGATATCTTGCAGTAAGTAATTTTTAAGATAACACAATCTGTTTCTTTTATGGGAATAAGGGTTCCTGTGGTATTTCCAGCCCAATTTTGTAAACGCATCAAGTTCAGATGGTTTTGTTACAGAGAGAGGATAAGCATCCAGATTTTACAGCTTTTCATGACATTTCACATCTTTAAAGCTTCATGTTATTACTGTGAATACTCATGTTGATTATCACTGGACGTGTAAGAGACGTATTTGGATATACAGCTCTTTCAATACTGAATTGAAGGCTTGACATTAATTTATGAATAATGAGATCATAGTTGCCATATGCTTTTGTCAGCAAACTGATGTACGTCCAAGTAACATCTTTGTTGTGAATACAATGCAACTATCTGTGGCATTATTATGACTGCCACTTTTCTGGATTGTGAGTTTGCTCAAATGAAAAATACTCTTTGTCACTACTAGTGACACACATTCGTTGTGTTTTGGTTTTTTCCTCACAAGTGAAGGAACATTTTTCTTACTTTTGCTAGTAATAGTGGCTGTACTGATTTCGAGGAATTGAGATTGAAATGTGTAGTTGTATTTGAGTTCCTATAACTATATACATAATTTACATACACAAAAGTCAGTTAACTGCAAGGAAATAAAGACAACTTAAAAATACAAAAAAGAGCTTTTGTTTGTATATGCTGCCATGCTGATGACATAGACATTTAGTGGTGAAATTCTCCTGCCAGGCTTGGCATGTGAGCATGGTGTGCTGCTGTAAACAGAAAGGTGGCCTTTCCCTGTTGTTTGCAGTCACTGCATTTTGAACGGGGAGGAGAAGAATAGATCCTAGTTTGACACGATGTACAGACAGAGACTGTATCCCTCCATAGGCATTTTGCTCTTCTCCGAACCTGGATGTCTTCAAAAGGAGCTACACATCTCAGGTACTTTTTCACCCTTCCAGTTATAGTCTCTTTACTAGGGACTGGTCTCAGTGTGCCAGGGAGGGATTCGTTGCGGACTTACAGCCTGGGCTCATCGGCGTGTGTCTGCCCTCCCTGCCCCGCACACAGTGCAGATGGATGGAGATACAGTTGATCCCAACTTTCCAGTTAAAAGCAGCGCTATGAATCTCGTGACTGTGGTTTCATAAAAGAGCAGACAGTTCACAGGAAACCTGACAATCTGCTCATTTTACTACAGAGGATAAAGCCCTAATTGTCACTTAACTCAGCATTTTCTCAGTTTCAGTTATTGAAATGTTTGAGGATGTGTTGTTCTTTTCTATCTCCAGACTCTTCTGATTTTGATGACTGAAGTAGACTGCTCCAAACATGAAAAGATTTATTTCCTATAAGGCGCATCACAAATTTCCTGGCAGAGCTAGTTTAGAGTTGCTCAAAGTATTTGTGGAATACGACTGCGTCACAGGCTTTGACAGAAAAGTTTTACAGAGGGTGGAGGTGTCAGGAGGGGCTTGGAATAAGCTCCTTGGATCATCAGAGATTGCTTACCACCTGAAACACTGAGCACAAAATATTATTATCTGCTAGCAGACGCCCCTGAGGAGATTTCATCTCTTCTCCTGAAGTCATCGAGGAGATGCCAGCTTTGAGGAGAAGAGCTGAAAAGTATTCCTGATTTCTGTAGATGTTCCGTACTTACTCAGTGGCTCAGTATACTGTTCATTAGCAAAGAAATTCTGACAAAGGTAAAGTTTACTGTTTTTACCAGACAGATGTCTACCTACTTTTTTAGTATAAGTTCAGTTGTCTGGAAATAAAGAAGGAAGTGCTTAAATTTAACTTCACAGGTCTGCAGCACCTCAAAGGAAGGAACCAGTGACTGAACTCATTTGCTCCTTTGCCATAAAGAGGATGTGACACTGTTGGCCTCCAAAAAGAAAAAAGTCTATGTAAGTGAAAAACACACTTATAACAAAAATTGCATTCTGCAGGAATTCTAGTGTGATCTTATTCCCAGGCTAAGAAATCAGATAATCTTTGGACAGTAGTCTTCCAGGTTGTGGAGTGTAATTTTTGTTGTTGTTGTTATTTTTACTGCTGGCTTTTAGTCTAATGTAGTCGTCTCTGATGTCACTTCTCCCTGAAGTGTACCAAAACCTATAGTACACGGGAATATCTGATAGGCTAGAAAAAAAAATGGCTTGATAAATTGTTGTGATAAAAAGTAGATTGAATTTTACACAGATTTACATAACTGGTAGCTTTCCCTATCACACAGAAATAAATGCTGTTCTCTAGATGAGAACTTTGCTTTCACTTTGATACTGAGACTGCATAGAGCCTTGTGTTGAAAATATATTATTCTATTCAAAAGTGCGCACTGATTCAGGAAGATGAATTATAGAAGGAGAAGACAAATACAAAGTTTTCCAACTTTTCTTAGTTTTTATGAAAACCCATTTTAAGCAGAGATCTGGGTCATCCCACAAGTTCTTGTCACCTGCCTGTTGGGATTATGTCAGGAGCATTACCTTGCAGCGAATGAAGACAGATGGACTTATCCAGAAGATGGCTCCTGGGTGGCCTGAGTCACTTTCTAGAGCCACCTTTCATCGTCTATAGATGTAAACAGTACCAACCATGCTCCTAGCCAAGGAGTCCGAGCGGGTGCTGGAAGCCAGAAGGATGAAACTGAGCCACAGGCCTGGCTGCTGACCGGCTGGCTGGACAGATGGAGGTTTACAACAACTCGACAAAACAGTCAAATTAAGCTGAAAAACATTTGCAGAATGAAGTGAGGTACCGCAAAGTTTAATACTGGCAAGTCCTGTAGAGGTGAGAGTCCCCCTACAGCACTATAATGTCCTTTACAGCAATATATATTGTTGTGATGTAAATGTCACTTAAACTGCTTAAACTGCTTAAACTGAACAAGGGCAGCCATGACTCCCTCGTAGACAGCTCTGAGGAATACATGAGGGACCACAGAGCCCAGCACTGAAACTGAGTCTGCCTTAATCATTTTAGGAATCCAGTTTACCTTGATTATCTGCCCCTCCACAACTTTTCTTTTGTCTCCCAGGGTGGTAAATTTTTTATTCCTTAGGTATTTGAAAGAGACAGAGAGACAAAGAAAAGGAGAAATGGATACAAGGCAGAAAGTCTCAGCATCCACTAGTAACAGAATATCACCAAGTGGTCTATGCTGAGGTAGATCATAATTCAGTCTACTATTCATTCTTCATGCAGCTGCCAGAGAAAGAAATGATAAACTTTTGTAACTTGGACTGTATTTACATAAATTTGCTCTCACCTTGCTTATTAGCACTGGAATGATAGACTCCTTTTTTGGTCAAATTCCATGCTTTTCTTTCCTGTAAAATACATTCTTCAGTTCTGTGTGAAATTTCTCCTTGGTGGGTCCACTTTTACGAGAATCAGACTAGATGGGTACCAGCAAAGCAAATGTGGGCAGGAAATAGAGATAAGCAGTGTGAAAAGGTTTTTTGACATAGCTACAGACTTTCTACTATGGTTATGTTTTGAACTCCATCAGTCTGTTGCTCCCAAATTCTTAAACTCTCATTCACTGAAGCATTGTGGCACACCAAAATTGTTTGTTACATGGAATAATGCATTAGCTTAAGTACTCTGCAGGACTGGAATTCGTTCCATTTAGTCCAAGTTAAATTATAACCTTTCCCATACTTTCTACACGTTTGCAAAGCATGTTTGCATGTACATTCCTATAGTCTTATAAATAATTATGTTCCGTGTGTGATAGAAAATTTCCAGGGAAAGTACGGGTATTATTATTGAAAAAATCTTGGAAAGGATTAAGAATAAATTAATTGGGTCTGATTTACAAATATTTGCTTGTATTTTAATAAGCTCTGTGGAGGCATAGGGAGTATGCTAGGTATGTCTAGTACTGCAAATACAGGGTGCTTTCAGTGTATTATTTTTGCCACTTAGTGGTGAGAGGCAACATTAAAATGATTTAGTAAAATTTAGAAACTTGCAGAATCTCAGTTAATGAGATCTCTGTTCATTATTCTTGGCCCTGGCTCAGTTTACTATATGATGTGTCTTGTATCATGAGGCTGTGATCTAATTATTGAAGTCACTGGGCATCAATTTCAATTTGGCCTGATCTCTTCTATTTTTCAGGAAGATGGACTCTGAACTAACAGGTCTTTCCTTAATCTGTTTGCTATCCTAGCCTCTATACCTATAGCAGAAGATTGGTGCTATATCTAACCTAACATTCTAGTGAGTGCTTACCGTGCAACAAACCCCAGTCTTTTTTTGTGTTTTTTGTACTTGCAAATGTAATTATTAATTAATCTTGATAATGAATAATTTTACAGATCCTGCATTAAGCCTTAAAAAAGCTCTACCAGCCTTTTCCTTTTCTCCTTGAAGTCGTACCACAACTTCAAAGAGAGAAGAAAACAGGATTTTATGCATTTAGGATGGTTAATACCACAGCACAGGATCAGCACAGAAGCTAGTGCGGATATCTGAAAAACGTGGATGGAGCTTCTTTCTATGAATATGCATTGGATCACTGATCTCCTAGCTATTCAATTCTACTTCTAGCATCAACTGTATTACCTATATATTTTCTATTTCTCTCCTTTTTGAAATTATTCATCCAGTAGTCTTCTGCAGCAAGAAGTGGGCAAGGATGAAAACAGCCAGCTGCGTATTAACCACTATGCTCTACTTAGAAAAATGTCAGGATGGTGCTGTAAATTGCAAAACTTGTAGGTCCAGCTGCTTTATGAAAAACCAGATCCTCCCAGATATTATTAATTCTGTAATATTTTCACAACACTGTTTAATTTATTACTAAAGGAAGGAATGTGATATTTTACTAGCATTTACTTAAAGCAGCATGATTATTTTTTTTTTTTTATGACAACAGCTGGAATATGGTAAGTAACAGCCTTCTATCATGCTTTTCAACAACCCAGTGCTGGCTTTGCACCAAAGAGTTTTGAAAGTACAGTGTGTATATCATACTTACGTGTCTAATTTTGGCTCTTCCTTCTATGTTATGCTGCACAGGTTCAAGAGGAGGTGGGGTATGAAAGCTGACACTGAGACCAAAGGAAGGTGAGCCATTCCCATGTATAAAATAGATCGGTGTCTGTGGTTAATTTATATCCACTTTCTAAGAGGCACAAACTTGGAGATACTTCTGAGCACAAGGCCTGTCCTGGTGAGTGAAAGGAGGTGGTGTGGTGTGGTGTGGCGTGGCGTGGTGTGGTGTGGTGTGGTGTGGTATGGTATGGTATGGCACGGCACAGCATGGCACGGCACGGCACGGCACGGCACAATATAGTATTTCTGCCATCCTCTAGGGTTTAAATCGACCATGGTAAATCTTCTACAGGTTAAATCCTGCAATCTGGATACTTTGTGTCAAACAGAAGCAGAGCTGGATATTGAAGATAAATGAATAACATCAACTGGTTTCAGTGAAAATCTGTCCGACTGAGCTCCAACTAATCTGCAGTGGTTACACTGAAGAGATGAAAAGTCTCTAATGAGGCAACTAAAAGATACTGCAGAAAAATTGTCCAGTACCTAAAGAAAACATGTAGAAAACATAGGACTGTGATTTTTTTTCCCTGTTCCTTGCTCTAGGGAGTTAGAAGAGAATGTAACAGAGGTTTTGATTCCCCCCTGCCCCAAAAAGCAGGAATTCTTAAAATGGAACATCAGCAATCAGTTTACCAAAGAGTGAGAAAATGGGCTCCTCTGATTTTTTGTATTTTTTTGTTTATGTTCCCCACGACAGGAAGATGGTGGTGCACCTGGCAAATTACCAAGCCAGCTGTCTATTCTATGGCAAGTCGGTACCATACGGATCTGTATTGCATTGAGTTGAATGTGTCACTATGCGTGTGGATGGCTCTAGAGCTCTTCTGGGAAAGCTATAGCATTTCAGATAAAATAATCTAAACATCACATGTTTTTTCAAGTCATTCTCCAAAGACAGAATATTTTCAAAACTTGGATTTGCTCTTCTTGCTCTTCTCAGTATCCCAGGATATCATAAGCTGTTCCCAGCAATGATGAATATATACCCATTCAGCCGACAGGAACTCAAAACAGGTCCCTCCCTGAAAAAAAACCCAATGAAAACATTCATATAAGTCTCAGTGATACAAGAAAACACATCAAAACCTCACGAATATCTGGTGAACACCAGAAAAACCACATCAAGCATGTGTACATAGCATGAGAGATGTCAGACAAGGGGCAGGGGTGGGAATTGAGCCACAGCTATATGGTGTCAATGCAGACATCCAGAGCTCAGTAGTGAAACAGAGAGGTTTAGTCATGCAAAGTATATACTTACGGATTCCTTTAAGGCAATGTTTTAAAACTCCCATCAGCATATTTATTTAATACTTGGAAAAGCTTTTATTGACTACCGATAAGAAAAGTATGGTTTTCCAAGCAAAACACAACAGAAATAGTGATTAATTTTTAAACACATTTACTACTGGGAGATAATTCAGGAAAGAACTTAAATGGATTACCCACATGCATGCTTGTTATCTGCAAGATAACGTTATCTGTGCTTCAGCTGCTGAGGGATGTCACGGTAATTTAACACTATAAAACCTATGAAACGCTCAAGACTAGAGGCTAAAGCCCTTTAGTGGAGAAAAGAGGAGTATTAAAGCAGCATTATGTACACTATTCCCACTTTAGGGAACTGTACCTAACAACAGTGATTTCTGTGCTTATAACACAAATACCGTTACCCGCCCCTGCCCTACTGGAATCTAATACGGTGCCATCAGTTCTAATACATGCTATCCAGCAGGATTTGCCTTGGGATTTCTGCCATGATATTCAGGGAAAAGCATTGGGAACACAGTTGATGTGTTGAAACCTCTGCTTCAAATATTGACTTCTTGTTTCCTCATGCGCTATTGTCTGTCCATTTCCTTACAATTTAAACAGGAGGAGAAACACTCTTTTCACTCTCTATTTGCATAGTGCTTACCACAGGGACACAACACTCCAGGCAGGTTTTTCTTTTTACTTATTAAAACAACTATTATCAAGTAAACATGGCTGCATTTTGATTTATTGATATGCAGAAAAGACTAAAAGACAAACCTTCCTTCTGTTCCATTGACATATGTAGCTGCTGTGATAGTCCATTATCAATTAGAGAAATGTCATCTCTATTTGTTAAAATACTAAAAGGCTTCTCTAATGCAGGACTTCTCAGTTTGATTGGTGGCCTAGCAACTCTCTTAGCTTTTCCATTACATTTTTTATTTGCAGTCTTAAGGATGGCTGGAAAGCTCTTGCTAACAATGATCTTGCTAACAATGAGTTACTACATTTGCTATCCTCCTCCTCCCATTTAACAAAAACAGAAGCATTACAAATGTCATATCAAATATAAACATTGTTCTGCTTCATGAGGAGTTGACCATTACTGTGGGGAAACATAAACATGCAACAGAATGGGCTTAAACACAAGCTGAGACCCTGGGAAACTGCTATGCCTGAGTTTGCAAGGCGAGGAGCCCTGGAGGCTGCTTGCTTGACAAAATAAGACACCGTAGGGATGGAATAGGGCTACTTCTGTGCTCCTCAGTGCCTGGACTTTGACACGGTACCACAGGATCATATAGGCATTTTGTCAGTGCTGGGCAGAAACAAAGGGAAGGTGAGAGGGCAACTGAAGAGCAGAACATCTACTTTGTGGTGGGCAAGTGAAGATGGAAACCTGGGCAAGGGCAGCTGGAGCAGGAAGGGAAGGTGTGGGTAGGGAGAGAATTGTTCCTTCTATCCAGGCTTAAAATTCCAACTTGGTTTTAGCAACCACAGGGATTTAATGCCCTTTCAGTTGGTGGGATGAAGCCCAGTAGGTGTCCTCTGGTGACCCACTTTTGGGTCATGCCCCAGTGCTTGTAAGCTCTTGGTCTGACAGATCTCACCAATAGGAAGTTTATTCTGATGTGGTTCTTGAATGGTTTAGGAGATGTTTTGGAGGGAGGTTTGATGCAGGTCATGGAGCACTGATGTGGTCTGTCTGTGTTTTTCCATCTGTTTTTGTTCAGGGAGGGACCTAGTTTGAGTTCTTTTCACCACATGGCAAGTTCCTCATTGCACAGATTTTTGCATGATCCCCCTGCATTTTAGGAATGTCTAAAAGCCAGACTTGACAAAGTGTAGGAAGTGTCTGATCCTGAAGAGCTGCTGGAAAAATCTCACCCAAGATTGCATGCCACTACTACCAGCATTGGCACACCAGCGGCTAGATTTCAGAAGGTGTTGTGTAACCGAACTTTTCCTTGGGTTTTCAGAAATACTTAAGCATTTGACCTGTTTCAGTTTGTTTGAAATTTGTGTTGATTGCTTTTCAGGCAACACCGAAGTGACATTCAGTGCATCAAAGCCGAGACCCTGCTCCATTAGCTTGGAACAGGCATAGCTGGGCAGCTGGTTGCTGGGTGGTGAGAAGTACCTACCTTTTTCTTCTGGAAGAGGTAGACACCCCCTGGAAGCAGCCTGGCTTCCTGAACAAGGAATGGGATGGGGAGCACTGAAAGAAGGCTGTGTGGGTCCTCTAAACACCTGCAAATGCATCTGTCTTTTTCCAGCAACTGAATAAAGAGGATGAGCATCTTGACTCAGTCTCACCAGACCCTTCTGAAAATCTGATATTAGTTCACTAAGGGACAATTGAACTTTCAATCTATTTCCTTCAGTCTAAGATTCACTCATCTCTGCAGAAGAAACATTTTTAAAGGATTTCTTTTTAATTTTTCTCCTCATTTTCCCTCCTCTATTTGTGTTCCTGAATGAAAAAGCAGTCCATCCTAACTTAGAAAATTTCACGTTAGTATAAAATAGAGCACAAAAAACCCCTTCTGGTATACTGACAGGAAACCCATTTGTCAGGTTCACTTTGGAGATGAAGTCTACAAAATGTTGTGTCCTTTAATATCAAACAGGAGACAAAAATAAAGTTACAAAGCACAGACAGTAAGCTTTTCTTAATTTTTTGGACAGCAGCTGCTGTCCTTGTAGTGAGGCTGTGAAGCTGGGAGAGGAGGTCGATAGGGTAGAATGTGGTAGCAGAAGAAAGGGACGAAGTAACTAAGATAATTATGATATCCCATTTCCTTGGTGGATGACTCAAGAACTCATGACTCTTGTTTTCCACGATGAAGCAAACAACATGTACTGACTTTTCCTAAAGTTATGTGTAGGGACACACAGCAAAATGATGGGCTTCTTGTGTTTGTTTTTTATTTCCACTTGTACCTGTGTATACAGTCACATTGCCTACTGTTCCATAGACCACATAACTGACCTATGGCTAACACCGGCTTCGGTAGATCTCCCATAGATAGGCTGATAGCAGAGTAAAGAGGAAAGCAGAGGAAAGATAAGGATCTAAAGATAGCTAGCCAACCAGATCAGCAGTTCAAACGGTAATTCAGCCTCTTTCTTATAACACATCAGTGACATTTCAGTGCCAAGGAAAAATGATTGCACCAAGAAGAAATATTAGCGGAAAGGCAGGGACTTTCTTTTCCAAGGTCTGGAGATCTTAAAACCATGTTTCATTACACCTTATTTTTTTTTGAGAATGGAGGGCTGAGCAAGGTAACCGAGGGCTTCTTTGATCTATGTGGATAAAAAGCTCCATATGCTGTGGCAGTGACAATATTTAGCTTAGTGTAGATGGTGTAAATTTAAGACTAACATTCTTTCTCTACTATGCATTACCATTTCTTTACTAGAAATGACTAGGTTCATGCAGCACAAAACATAAACCAATCCCTAAATATGGAAATAATCCAAGAAATTCTTAGGCACTCTGGCATGTTTGCACAGAAGGCTTTTTGGCCCATTTGTGGTATCACCAGTCTTAAAGACCTTGTAGACTTGCAACACAAAAGGAAAAGATTTAACATGAGAACCTTGAGGTTTTGCAGGTCACTGTTGTTACTTGCTGTTGTAAGGCACTGAAGGCACAACGGTTGCTTGATGAGCCAGAACGAACTGTGCTAAACTATACTTACCTGGATGTTGTTGTACACTGGCACAATAACAGTAAACAGAAAGCAGTACTCAGAAACCATTTACCTGGCTGCAGAATCAGTACAATGTGTGACAGGAAAAAATGGCCTGGCAACCAGACTTGAACTATGTTTCAAGAGCAAAATTGAGACTAACCATGCTTCCAAATGACAACTATAAAGAGGCTTTTTGAAAACAAAGGATATGTATTACAAATATTTTTCTGCTGATTCCTCTTCTCTTATGCAAGATGATGCTTAAAATTAAATCTAAAAGAAAAAAAAAAAGCATGTTCACAAAAACAAGCTGAGAAAAAAGTGTTCTCAATTTTGTTAACCACTGTTTAGAATGGTCCTTGTCATGACACACAGTGTAATTGCTCAGTGTAATTGCTACTATAGGTAGTAGTACTGAGGTCTTCATTTCACAAACTGTTTTTGAAAGAGGTAGAGAATATGATTTAACAAAAATTTTCCCTTCCCAACTCAGATATTTCCTGCGTTAGTCTGGGAGAAAAACCCATCAAGGATGACATGTATACAAACATGGCATTTTTGAGGCAAGAGGTGCCTGACCACAAGCTGTCATACGGAGGTAGATTTTTCTGGAAAAATACGTCTATTTTCTTCCTCTGCTTTTATACTTTTCTCTATTTATCTTCATTGACCACTGCTGGAGAAGAACACTGGCTATATAGACATTTGATCTGACTCATACGTTTCTCCTTATGTACTGTCCTAGTTCTGATACAGGAAATGCAGTAGTAAGAGGCATAATGCAAGAGATTCTTTCTTTAGTTTTCACTAACTGAAATACTGATAGTATTTGTATCTTTTCAAGCATATAGAAAAATCGAACTTTTCTAACCTCAGAGAAATATAAAATGTGTATCACAGCTGTGGAAAACAGAGCCAAAATACTGTCGATAACCTGGCAGAAACTGTGAACCTCCTTAACAGTAGAAAATATTAACATCTGACGAGAGCAATGGGTCTTTCGTTTTGTAAAGCTGATCAAAATGAGAGATGGTTATTAATTACCCAGTAATCTCATGAAGCAGGTGGTATTTCTTACCAGGGATGGCGTTACAGCATTGATGGTTAAGGGAAGAGCAATTGACATCATATACCTGGACTTGTGCAAAGCGTTTGACACTGTCCCGCACAACATCCTTGACTCTAAATTGGAGTGACGTGGATTTGACCAATGGACCATTCAGTGGATGAGGAACTGGCTGGATGGCCACACTCAAAGAGTTGCGGTCAACGGCCTGATGTCCAAGTGGTGACCAGTGATGAGTGGTGTTCCTCAGGGATTGGTACTGGGGCTAGTGCTGTTTAATATCTTTGCTGGCAACATGGAGAGTGGGATTGAGTGCACCCTCAGCAAGTTCGCAGATGACACCAAACTCTGTGGTGTGGTTGACACACTGGAGGGAAGGGAAGACATCCAACGGGACCTGGACAGGCCCGTGCAAACCTCATGAAGTTCAACCAGGCCAAGTGCAAGGTCCTGCAAGTGGATCAGGGTAATCCCAAGCAGAATTACACACTGGGCAGAGAATGTATTGATAGCTGCCCTGAGGAGAAGGACTTGGGGGTGTTGGTTGATGAGAAGCTCAACATGAGCTGGCAATGTGC
>VYZM01000587.1:1285500-1365581 GCA_013398915.1 Dromas ardeola
ATTAATTACCCAGTAATCTCATGAAGCAGGTGGTATTTCTTACCAGGGATGGCGTTACAGCATTGATGGTTAAGGGAAGAGCAATTGACATCATATACCTGGACTTGTGCAAAGCGTTTGACACTGTCCCGCACAACATCCTTGACTCTAAATTGGAGTGACGTGGATTTGACCAATGGACCATTCAGTGGATGAGGAACTGGCTGGATGGCCACACTCAAAGAGTTGCGGTCAACGGCCTGATGTCCAAGTGGTGACCAGTGATGAGTGGTGTTCCTCAGGGATTGGTACTGGGGCTAGTGCTGTTTAATATCTTTGCTGGCAACATGGAGAGTGGGATTGAGTGCACCCTCAGCAAGTTCGCAGATGACACCAAACTCTGTGGTGTGGTTGACACACTGGAGGGAAGGGAAGACATCCAACGGGACCTGGACAGGCCCGTGCAAACCTCATGAAGTTCAACCAGGCCAAGTGCAAGGTCCTGCAAGTGGATCAGGGTAATCCCAAGCAGAATTACACACTGGGCAGAGAATGTATTGATAGCTGCCCTGAGGAGAAGGACTTGGGGGTGTTGGTTGATGAGAAGCTCAACATGAGCTGGCAATGTGCCCTCACAGCCCAGAAGGCCAGTCACGTCCTGGGCTACGTCAAAAGAAGTGTGGCCAGAAGGTCAATAGAGGTGATTCTGCCCCCTTCTCTGCTCTGCTGAGACCCCATCTGGAGTACTGTGTCCAGCTCTGGAGTCCCCAACATAAGAAGGACATGGACCTGTTGGAGAGGGTCCAGAGTAGGGCCATAAAAATGGTCAGAGGACTGGAGCTCCTCTCCTATGAAGAAAGGCTGAGAGAGTTGGAGCTGTTCAGCCTGGAGAAGGCTCCAGGGAGACCTTATAGCGGCCTTCCAGTATCTAAAGGGAGCCTACAGGAAAGATGGGGAGGGACTCTTTATCAGGGAGCGTAGTGATAGGGTGAGAGGTAACGGTTTTAAACTGAAAGAGCTGAGATTTATATTAGATATCAGGAAGAAATTTTTTACTGTGAGGGTGGTGAGGCACTGGAACAGGTTGCCGAGAGAAGCCGTGGATGCCCCGTCCCTGGAAGTGTTCAAGGCCAGGTTGGATGGGGCTTTGAGTAAGCTGGTCTAGTGGGAGGTGTCCCTGCCCATGGCAGGGGGGTTGGAACTAGATGATCTTCAAGGTCCTTTCCAACTCTAACCATTCTATGATTCTGTGATCTAACGCTAGAGAGGACATGCACAGTGGCCCTATTGTTTATATTTGGGCTAAAACATGGGCAAACGGCATGTAGAAGCAAAGTTTAAAATTCTGTGCTGTGGCAGTTTCATCTTTATTATCGTATAATCTTCATCTAGTTTATGAGTGTTTTTAGCCTATGAGAAAAAGGGGTTGGTAGCAAACTTTCCTCTTTAAATGAACCCCAGCTACTGTTACTTTTCCCGAAGTGGCTAGTAAGTTCACATACACTGAAGGTACTGAAGGTGAAGGTACTTTTTTGATATTGTCTTGTCATTATTCATATTCTATTTCCACTCCAGCAGGATACAGAGGTCTCAGTCATGTGTACTGGTCTAAAGCCCACCTGTGGAGGAGAAGCACAAACACTGAAACGTCCCTTCCCTGAAAATCTATGGCCAGTTTTAGTGGGCTCCTCTTGAACAGAAGGAGGGATAAATGCTACTTTAAAACCAGGTACAACAATTGTGTATGGTGAGCAGTTGTATGATCATGAACTTACACTGTATTAGAGTGTGTAAGCCTCAAATGTTGAAAAATGTGCATTTGCAGTGATTGCAACTCCCCTGCCTACACTACCTTTTCAAAAAGTTTTTTTCCCGATTTTTCTTCCTTCTTAAAAACAAAAAACAAGATACCTTCCCCCTCCCCCCATATTATTTCATAATTCCTGGGCAAGTAACATTGATAGAACATTGCAGAAAAGGTAGAAAATGGAGAAGGAGCAAGAAGTGGAGCATAGGACAAAACGGGGAAAGAAGTGTTGCGAACTGTAGTGAGGACACTAAGTAATATCTGAGTACTTCAGCAAAAATATTTCCTAGCTGCAGTGGGAGGTCTCAGAGAGGGCTGAGCGCCTTGCATGTTTGATGGAGGTCGCAGGAAAGATATGTTTTCACTCCAAAAAGAGATGTTAAATCCTGTAGGTTGAAACAATGCTGAACCGCACATGCTAGCAGACTACCTAAATCTCAGGGCAGTGGAAAAGCCAAAAGAAACATCAGGGAGTCTGTACCATCTTAGGGAAAAGTCTTTAGAATTTAATGAAGTAGTACAAGAATGATGTAGGGATTTCCATAATTCACAATTAAATCCTGGAAAGATAGTTTGAATATCTGGTAAAGATGGTATTATTTCCAGTTACATTCTGAAGTCTTTAAGCTCAGAGGCCGGGAGGATCAGGAAAACTCTCCATGAGGGACAATGCAGCAAGAAATTTAACTCCTATGGACATTTCCAAGCTGGCACTGTGTATGCTCCATTGCTATGTATTTCCATCCATTTGATTAGGCTGTTGAAGGCAAACATGCAATATCTTGAACAAGTTTCTGTTTCTTCCATCAGCACTTAATGGGTAAATCAAATTTAGGCAAATAGGAATACAATTAACAACATCTGAAGTACTACTCCAGCTAGGATTTAATTATGACTGATTATGTTGCACACGTCAAGATCACTGCTAATCTTTGGCATGAGGAACTGATTAAAAGGGATTTTTTTTTTTACATCAATTATATTTTTCTTTAAAAACTTCCCATAAACAATCTGTTGGCATCACAAAATGTTTTCTAATCATTGATGGAGGTTGGGCTGAAGCAAACATTTTGAGTGAAAAGATGCCAGAAGTTTTCCTAAGTATGATGACATTCAAATAATTATATGCAATCTTCTTTTCCAGTTTGTAAGAAGGACAGGTAATGCCCTGTCAAAACACTCACCCATAAGTTCTTTGCACTTTCTGGAAAGATGATCGTACTCACACTTGCTCTCACAGTCCCAAAGATACTGAATGTATTTCAAAGGAAAAAAAAAATTAGGAGGAAAATTGGCAACTCCTCAGCTGCTGCTTGTTTTCCAAGTGGATTGTCATAAGACAGATCCAGATTTCTTACAAGGCAACCTTGCTTTTCCCTGTTCCTTGGTCATGCTTGGAGCTATCATTTCACAGCTCACAGATGGAGCTTGGCCCAAGAGTCAGAGATAGTTTTGCGCTATCATGCCACTCACCCTATGTAGATTTAGCACTGGTTATTGGAAGCTCTCAGCCTTCAGGGATAGGCTTTTGTACTACTTTTGCATAACAGAGAAGAGAGCATCTATGGTCTGAGCCTCATGTTGAGGAAGGGAATGAAGGTCCTACCATTTTTTGGTAGATTCTTGACACAAAAAAGGAATTATTCTGAAATGAAAAATGTCTTTGCTCCTATCTTTGAGGTTTTGGACCACCTTCATAGTCTCCTTCCCTCCTCTTTGTCTAAGTCACCTGCTGTAGTCTGATCAAATTGTTGACAAGTCTATGTCACAGGCTTGCTTGGGAGACTCCCTGCCACAGCATGTGGTGAGTCCAATGTTTCTTTTATGCCAAGTATTTTTTTAACTGAATCAAACGATCATCACTGAGCTACAGGGTTCACCTGAATATGAATGTCAACATTGTCATACCTATGTATGTTCCTTTGTAATCTCATTTTTTAGGGAAAGCCATTTTACAAGTTTCTCCATCTCCAATATGCTAGAGTTGATTGAATTTCTCCTCTTTGAAAAAAATGTTGATTTGATGCCACAGCTCAGTTTTGCACAGTTACCTTTCTTTTGCCAGTTTATTCCTGCTAGGGAAGAAAAAAGCCTTCCTAAAAAAGTTTCTTTAAAAAAAATAATTTAATTAAGAAACCAAGCAAGTCTTAAAAGTACTCAAATGCTTAAACATGGAGGAGTTTTCTCTTTACAAAACATTTGAAATGTTGTATTTGACTTAACATGAATTTCATTTACCTTTTTTATTTGTCAGATGTATACAGAGATATTTTTGCATTTTGGTTTTACTCAAAAAATTATTTTTGTTTGTATTTAATTCCAACAGACTGACAAATCAATGATGTATTGGAAATAATAAATCAGACAATCTGTTTAGTGCCTTCATTGCTAAAATAAGCACAGCTAATTAGATACAGATGATAACAGCAGCTCTTCTAAAGCTAAATACTAATCCATTGAAAAGGATGGTTCTGTGATATCACCCCTTGGTCAGGGCTTGGGAAATATGAGTTTGATTCCCAGTTTTGCACATCATCTCTTATAAGTTATTTCATCCCACTTAAGCTCATCACCCAGGCACAAACAGACACCTCCAAAGTTGAGTCATATTTCTTGTGTCAGATGCCTGTCTAGGATAAGACCCCAGGGGGTGGCTATTTCTCTGTACTGACTACAAAACTGCTGAAATGAATCCCTCTTTTTCTGGCTTAAGCAAGTCCTTTTTACTTGAGAGAAGGGAGTCTTTGGACAAAGATCTATTTTTCTTCATCACCTTCCAAAGTTGGCTAAGGTAGTCTGGTCCCTGTCAGAAACTATACCAAAGTTTGCAAAGGGCAATGGTTTCAGTTAGTGCCAAAGGGTATCTGTCATTATGATGGAACAACCTATCCATCTAAAGAATGAAGACAAAAAACTCTCAAAAAATTTGTCTAGCAAAGACAGAAAACACCATCCTTATTATGTTCCTTGCTGTTCTGCCTTCTATACTCAAAATAATATGTCTGCTGTGGCCAGAACCATGTCTCCCTAGACTGTAGGACTCAGCTTCCTTGTCTTATTGTTTCCTTGTCTTCCTTGTTTTATTCAGATGCCTTGGTTAAATCCTTGTATGGCCCGGGCACTTGGCAAGAGCAATTGTAATTGATAGGAAGATCTGTGCCTAAGGTATGGAAGATGACATGGGTCTTTGGGAGCTATATGCACAATGACAATGAAATTGCACCAAAAAAAAAAAAAAAATCATATGCAGTTAACTGCAGTGCCAATGATGGGGCTTCTAGCACTTAAAAGCACTAATATTTTGGGGGGTTCATCCCGTGGGGATATTGTGCAGGTGACTAAAGACCTGCGGTCTCTCATGAGAAGGAGGCAACCTTTGTGCAACCAAGTCTAGTGGAAGGTGTCCTTACCCATGGCAGGGGGGTTGGAACTGGATAATCTTTAAGGTCACTTCCAACTCTAACCGTTCTATGATTCTATGATCTCATGGGACTGAAAGAGACCACAGCCTCATTTTACTAGATACAGCCTGCCTGTTTACCAGCTCACCTCCTCAGCCCATCCCAGGGGCAAGCGCCAATTATCAGCAAGAAGCAACTCTGTACTTCTGGATTATTACCTTCAGGGCCACAGCATGTAAGAGCAATTATTCTTCCATCAACCAAAACCAAAGGATTTAACACAGACAGAAATAAAACTTCAGTCTATGCACAGATTCTGGAGTGAATAGTCAGTATCTTCTCCTGGGAGATGGAAAAGGAGAATTTTTCTCCCCTAACTTTAGTCAGGATACTTAAAAGATAAGTACCCTGCCTAATCTAGTTGTCTAGGTGCTATTGAGTGGAGAATGATTGACACCTACAAGGATAATGCGTTATATCCTAAAATAGGTGTCACCAAGAAGTCTTTCATACAAGCTAAGTATAGACTTGTCTCTCTTCATTGATGACAGAGGAAACATAAACGACCAGTTCGGACCAAATATATTCCTTGAAGATGGCTGAAGTTAGGTGAGATGCATCCTACTTCCAACAGTCTCAACCCACACACAGAGTCTCCACTTTATTCTCCGCAGTTACAAAATGCAGTTTCAAGACATTCTTCTAAAATGTCCTCCCTCAAAAATGCTCTTGGTTTCAACATTTCAAGCTGTTTCTGCCCAGGGCTCATTAGTCTGGGAAAAGTGATCTTAGCAGTTCTCATAGATCTGGGCATTGTTTTTTCCAGTCATTATTTCATGAGCTGCTCTTGAGTCAGAGTCTGCCATCATATATCACACATAAGCTTGTTCAGAGTCTCATGCCTGCAGTAGAGGACACAAGAGTTACCATAAAATAGTAAAAGCCATATGTGGCATATTTAGATACTAAACAGATTACTGATTTGTGACATTGTTACTGATTAAGAGAAATTTTGGATTTGAGGAGAGGGTTGTAATTTGGCATTTCCCTACTTAAATCCTAGAATCCTAGCTAACCCATGGTGGTTATATGGTACCCTTGCTACTCAAGCAATTGGAACTTCATTTTATTCAAAATGGCAGCTGTCTGAAGATGGTCTGCATAAATTGGCACAATGTCGAATTAGTACCCTGAATGTATGTGCAACTGAAGGAAGAGGCACGGTGAGATTCCCAGTACCCAAACTGCTCCAGTGTTACCATTTTTGCTGTTATCATTGTTCACATCCAAAACCACATGAGGCATCTCTTCCTCTAGAACAACTTTCTTGGCAGCTTCAGCAAAGAAGCTGAAAGTTGAATTGCCACAGAAACTGGACTGTCTTCTCATAGCTAAGGATGTTTCCACAAGAACATGGAGGTATGTTGGTAGTATGAGAAAGCATTCCCTCTGCAAGTGCTTTTACTATTCTGGGAATTTATAAAGGACTTAATGCTTACCACTTCAGTCCTATTCCTGAGCACAACATTCACTAGAAATTAAGTGTATACCCACAAGTATGTATTTGCCTACTCAACAGAACTATAGTTATTGCTTAGAAAGGGGTAATGTAGCTCAGCAAAATAATTGCTCCAGAGATCAAACATTTTGAAGTTTGGAAGATGTACGTAAACACACAATTAATACCAGTTGTAGTAGTAATAATAATAATGATAATGATAAAAATAATAAAATACATCGTATGTTGCATCCCTCTGTCTGTTATCATCCAGTTACAAGAATACTGAAACACTCCAATGACTCTTTTTGTACCATTTCTGAGCTGGCTGAGACAGAAGATCCCTGGAATATGCTCAGGAAACCCAGTCTGATGAAAATGTCTGCCTATTTCCAAACCAGGGAGGCTTGTAAATGTATCCAAGCTTTCAGATGCTTAACTAAAGCTGAACTTCTTTTACAGTATGCCCGTTAATGATTGATACCATGTGAAACTGTCATTGTGAAATTCAGAAGCGTGAAAAGCTCATCTGGTTTTACTATAAAGTTTAAACTCAGCCCTTGTACATTGAAAAACTTACGTTCACATTCTTGTTTACCCTGAACACCCAAGGGGAATTATACCTCCTGACATACGTAATGCCAACTAGGATTTCACCTCATCAAGGTGAAAGTGTTCCAGCAAAGTCTGTTTCAAAATCTAAACATAAAGCCCTTTTTTTTTTTTTTCCCAGAGGAACAGCAAGGTAGATAGATGGGAGCAGTGGAATACGAAAATACGATTTACATGAAATGCCGAATGCAGAATATTGTTATCCCAGTGCCCCTCTTCTTTCTAAAGACATCTTTAACCTATTTTCACTTACTGACATTTTCAACATCAGCAGCGCTTGCAGTATTTGCATGAGTCAGATCATGGGTGGTCTTTGCCTTGTTCTCATTAACTGGAGGTCAGCAAGAGCTCAGTGGTGGAGTTTATAATTGAGATGAGTCCTTAGAATAAGGGAGAAGCTGTCGAGCATTAGAGAAGAGAATATGAACAAAAGAGAGCAAATTCTCAAATAAAACAAGGAATGTGAAATAGTGTTGTTTCCTGAAGTCTCACATTGGTGCTGCTGCTAAACTGGAGTTGGAGTTCCTTGCACTCCCACACCTCTTCCAGGAGCATCCTGTGCATCACTTCCCCATACCCCAGCACTTCAGGAACTCCCTGAAGGTCTGATAGGTTCCCCCAGATCAGAAAATCTGTTAGTCTTAAATTCCTTCTTCCTGCTGAGGTCCTCTCTGCTTCATTCTTGTCTGGTCCCTCACACTTTTACACCCCTCAACGTCTTCCGCATGTCAATGAGTTAACATGCTTTGGGAAGACAGTCAGATATGAGATGGGAAAACTGAAATGCGTGAACATGTTAACGGCTGCTGTAAATCTGTTTTGCCTAGAGACAATACTAAGCCATTGGAAGTTCATACTAGTACTAACTGCATGCCGGATCTCCATGACTTCCTTGCTTGCCTCTTTTGGCTTTCACCAAAATCATTTGGGTTCATCCCACTGACATTCAGATTATTGTCTGAGATTTTGGAATTGGTTCCACTTACTGAAATATAGAAGTGTTAAGAAATGGGGGTTAAGGCTTAATTGCTTTCAGTCAGTGATTATTTCAGTATTTATAGGACTAACAGAGACCTTGCAAAGACTAAGACCAAGGCTTCCACAAAGGCTCTTAATATAGTCTGCTATATATACAATTTGCAGGATCTTTCTTCTACCTCTTTTTTTAAAACTAAGAATTTATATTTATATTCATTTTGGGTTTCTCAGGACATTGTCTCTGTGGCTGACAGCTCAGCTTATTCTCAGCAGTACCTCTTCAGTAGTGGCTCCAGGCAGGGGCCCATTCCAGTTGGGCAGCCTGAAGGTCCCTCCAGGGCCCTAAAAAATGTTTTAAAGGGACTCATTCGCTTCCCAGAAGTGCCTATGTGGCCAACCACCCCCTTCAAGTTCTGCTTCTAACAGTGCCAAATGGTCATCCTGCGTTTTGTACACAGATTATTCTCCTTATAAATGCTCAGGCAAGCTGTGCAGTAAAAAGCTGGGCCTCTGGTGCAGAGGGTTACCTTGGTGCTAGTCTGTCCTTGCTTTCACTTCAAATGCCCTCAAATCACCCAGAAGGTCTTGAGGGAAAATTATCTTGGTTTCTCAACCCACAGAGGGTGTGACATTTCTTCACAGTCACGTTGTGAGGCGAATTGAGTAACTCTTATCCAGTACTTTGGGAGTTACAGTGGAAAGTATTCCTATAAATGTTTCCACGATATTTTTCCTTAATTAAACATTTCGCTTCTCATACTAAGAAATTCCCTTGGCATTAAACAGTAGAAAGAGCCTGAATGTAACTTTGGTCATAGGCAGAAGAATACTGTAAAAAAGACAATGTTTTCTAACCTTTTTTTGTCACTTCCCACTCTTTTAGCACAAGACGAAGGCAAGAGTGCTGAATGCCCCGACAGCTCACTAGCAGGTTTATATGTCAGCTGGTACCTCTGACTGTGGTAACACGTAATTCTGACATCTCCTGGGTGAGAAGGATGACTTTTTAGTGCGCAAGTACTTCCCCTGCTTTCCCTTCTTGGTTTGTGATTTCCTTGGCGGAGCAGCTGAGTACAAATGCAGACGGATGAACACTAGATGGAGACAGATGCTCCTGCCATTGGGTGTAAGAGATTTCCTGTGGCGAGCTGACATTTCCCATCAAACAAGGAGTTAAGGCTAATGAGGTGCTGACTGTTCTGAAGCAGCAGGAGGATTTAAGCATTAGAGAGGTTTTACTCCCCCCACGTCATCTCAGACCTCAGCAAGCAGCTTTTTAAGGGCTAAATTTGAGCTTTGCTGTCGTGTGAATGTCGTATTAGTTCATAGCAGAGATGCAGGGTATATGGGACGTTGCATAAATCATGCATTTTCAAAGGGGTGAATCCAAGGAAAGGGTAACTTTCATTAATCTCTTTCTATGTTATCTGTGCCTGTGATCAGAGGTCTTTGCTAATGCCGTAATTGTATTTGTCTTTTGTGACCTACCTTCACTTTTTCATAATATATCCTGAAGATACATACTCACTGCAGCACTGGAAACAAACCGTATAAAAGAAGAGGCGGGTCAAAGGTTTGGAGTTGGGATGAGATAAACATCTGGAAGTTTAGAGCTTTCTCAGAATGTATAAAACTATCCATCTACCTGAAGCTTTCAGCAGTCTTGTGGTAAAATACCCCATGTGTAAGCAAGGCATGACAGATGCAGGAATGTCAATAACTCTGTGTTAGAAATGTCCTTGCCCTCCAGATGAGCATCCATGAACTGTTTTTTTTTTAAATTCAGATGTGGTTCTGAATACAATAGGTAGTACTTGATTACAAAAAAAAAAAAAAAAAAAAAAAACGAAAAAAACTGAAAACCAGTTAGTATTAGAAACTATCAACCAAGCACTTCTAATCTCAAGGGGATGTCCAGTTTCCAGAGGAGTCCCAAAGGCTATGCTTATGATTTGTTGGTTCTTTTTTAAACTCATCTCTGATTTTGATCATTGACAAAAAACTGTGAAAGCAAAAATGGCCCCATCTGAAATTGCTCAAGAGCTGGCCCGTGGGAGGCAGCAGAGCCTGGTAAGTGAAAACAGGGATACAAACAAGGATACTGCAGGACATGAGCCTCCAGCTAAGCGAGTGTGAGTGACTCACCACCACATCTGCACCCCTGGCTGTAGTCTTTCACCCTGAGGTCATGGGGAAGTAGCTGACACCTACATTTAAAAAAAAGGGAGATATATTGCCAGGCAAGGATGTAAAGTGAATAGGTGTCCTCTGCCAGCTGACACCCTCTCTTGCCCAACAAATTCTGTGTGCCCATACCTGAGATTCTGCTCTGGCCCTGACCAACAATGTGACTTTGAGGAAATCTTTTCATCAAGGTGACCCTTCACTTGCCCAAAACAAGATAAAAATAGTAAAAAAAAAAAAAAAGAAGTCGGTTTTGCCTGAATCAAAGTGAAATAGAAACAGTATGGGGATTTCTCCTGAGGTAAATGAAATCTCATAAAATGTGATAGACAATGATGTACCTTATGATGACATAAGAAAAGGGCACACAACAGAGGGGAAGAATTCACAAAATTGAATCATTTTTTTGCAAATTATTTTTTTTTTCCAGACACGTTATTTGACTTTTTTTTATTTTTTCTCATTTTTTCGGGAAGAAGGTAATGGTATGAGTGTGCATTTATGTACGCACACCTGCACCACAAAATTTTGGAAGTCTGTCTTTACGTCACAAACAAGTGTAGATACAATAATCACCAGTTAAGAAGAAAATAATGCAATGGGGAACAGCTGTTGGTATGACTGGTCAGATCACTGAAATCAGTACGTTTCATGGAAACAAGACCAATGAAGAAAAGCACAGCCTGGTGGTAAATACCTTAGCCAGATATGTTGGGGTTAAAGTCCATTCTCTGCCTGACTTGAAAGCATTTGGGACGAAAAACTAAAGTGAGGTCCGATTCAAACAAAATTAAACACTGGAACAACTAGTTTTTGTCAGAAATACGAGGAAGATTTTGCTATCTTTCCACTCCAGAATAAGAACCAGTTTCTGCTATAAAATTAGGCATGATACCTTCCGAATACCTCTGCGTATTTTTGACTCACTTACCCCTTACCTCCCCCGTTCCCTGGCTTTGCAAGGGAAGAAAGCATGGGGAAGCTGTCAAGAAAACACATTTATTCTTTGGAAGGAACACTTCAGTCCACACAAACACCTGCAGCTGAGCTTTGAATTTCATTCACGGACTCAGAAAATGACTTCTCTAGCACTTGGGTAGTGAGGTAGGTTGCTCTGACACAGAAGCAAAATAAGGGAATTGCACTGAATGTAGAAGTAAACGTAGAATCAGAGGCTCTGAGGTAAAATCCTTCACCGTTAATTAATACCAGCGTAAGAAAAGTAAATGGAGCACTGGCATTCTCAAAAAGCTGTTACGTTTACCTCCCTTTGGCTTTTTACACATTGAGAAAGTTATGACTTCTCCTGAGAAAGGGCTTCAAAAGAAAGTAGAAGGGAACCATTCTTTTTGCCTATGTTATGTAACTTTAGATAACATGCGGTGAGATATGTGGCCTGCACTTCTGATTTCAGAAAGGACAGTTTCATGTATAGGCAGTCACCTGCTAGTCTGATACTTAACCCCATAGAATATAATGTTTGTTATAGCCAATAGCTTCAAAAGCGGGGACTTATTCTATTAGATAAGGCATCCTGTCTTTTTTTCTTAAAAATGTTTGATAAACTGTTGGGGTTTTTTTAACGTAATAATTCTCTTCCTTGAAAATTGCATAAACCCAGCTGCACTGGCTTTAGCTCAAGGGATTAATTAGTTCCAATAGAGGCAGTTGAAGGTTTTTCAGAGTTCATCTTAGATAAGTATTCAAATTATTCATCTAAGATAGTATTCAAAAGACTGCTGCTTATTCAAAAGTTGTCCAACCTACATGAACCTGTTTGACACAGAAATACTGAAAGATTAAACCTGAGAGCCTTTCACTACATCCTGGAATGATTGCCCTTCTTGCAGTGAGAGATGCCCGATTGCTGCAAACACAGAGTTGGAGAATATTTGTTCACATTCCAGCATTCAATTTGTCTGTAATTCTCTCCCTTGACCATATTCACAAGGAGAATTTTTTTTTTTTTTTCTTTTTCAATGAATGCTGAACAGGCAAAACCAATATTCATGAAAACCCAAATAATACAAGCAAGACTACCAGCATTTGTATTACTATTGCTAAATACATATACAGAAACTGAGCTTGCTGCAACAGATTCCTGGCCAAAAAATTTTAAATATGCCAGATAATTTTTATTATGTTTTTGCTATCTTCGGTAATTCAGAACTAGTTTAGCTCTTCTCTAAGCCGAGAGTACAAAGGGTTACTGACGATGGAGGTTTAAAGAGTGACCGTCACTAAAGTATAGTTTCCCTAGCTTTTAGATTGTGATGCAGAACCCCATTCTTTGGTCTTACGCTTTGAGTTTTCAAAGTAAATTCATATTTTTAAAACTGATTATCTCTGCCAGTTTTACTGTGTCAGGAAGGGCCTTCTTTAGTGTTACCATATCAAATCCTTAAAGAAACAGGAGGGAAAAGTGTTGAGCCACAGATCATCAGCTTTAATTGCACCAGCATTGAAAGACAAGGACCAGATGTAAAGTTTCTTTACAGCACCTCAAAAGGAGAATAAGCCAGTGACCGTGGTGAAAATACTCAAATTTCCATGAATTCAACTTATATCAGAAATTTGGACCACTTAATGGTCCAGTTCATAGAATCATAGAAACATAGAATACCAGGTTGGAAGGGACCTCAAGGATCACCTGGTCCAACATTTCTTGGCAAAAGCATGGTCTAGACAAGATGGCCCAGCACCCTGTCCACCTGAATCTTAAAACAGTCCAATCATGGGGAATCCACTACTTCCCTCAGGAGATTATTCCAATGGCTGGTTGTTCTGTCAAAAATTTTCCTCTTGTGTTCAATCAGAATCTCCCCTGGAGTAACTTGTACCTGTTACCCCTCAGCTTTTCCATGTGACTCCTTGTAAAAAGGGAGTCTCCATCTTCTTTGTAGCCATCTTTTAAATACTGGAACATGGTGATAAGGTCTCCCCTAAGCCTTCTTTTCTCAAGGCTGCACAAACCCAGTTCTCTCAGCCTTTCCTTATGTGGCAGGCTTCCCAGTCCCTTGATCATCTTGGTGGTCCTTCTCTGGATCCTCTCCAGACTGTCCACATCTTTTTTGTATAGCAGGAACCAAAACTGAACACAGTATTCCAGGTGTGGCCTGACAAGGGCAGAGTAAAGTGGGGTGATGACTTCTTTATCTCTGCTGGTGATGCCCTTGTAGATGCAACCCGGCATTCTGTTGGTTTTCTTTGCTGCAGCAGCACACTCTTCACTTATTTTGAGCTTGTTGTGCACCAGGACGTCCAGGTCCCTTTCCATAGAGCTGCTCCTCAGTCGAGTAGATCCCAGCCTGTTCTTCATTGCTGGATTATGTTTTCCCAGGTGCAAGGCCAGCTGCTGGAGTCTTGAGGAAACCTTGTATGATGTTGCTGTTGTTTAGGAAAGAAGATAGTGTTAGGGAAATACCAGCTCTCAAGTGACCAGACCCTATGTGGGCCAGTCGTATTTTGCTGTCACGGAGGATACAGTGCTACCTGCTAAAGGATGGTGCCACCACTCTGCTTTTTCACAGAAGGACTAAGGAAACCACTACCTCCCTGAATCCCTGTGCCTCTTAGGACCAGTCCTAAGGGGGGTGATATACACAGGTCCCTGTCTGGGACAGTGACTAAGTGCAAGTAGGACAGACAAAAAACAAATACACAGTCTGTGTAAGATACAACCAACACTTATTCATAAGTAAGTATTTTTTTTACTTAGAGATTGCCCCCTTCTTAAGGTGCAGTTAGACACTCAAGTTATTTGGCAGAGAAAGGAGGAGCATGGTTTGTAAATCAGAGAACCTGCTTCCTCTCTCAAGCTGTGCGTCATTGCCTTGGGGGACTGTTACCGTAACCAAGCTCTGAGAGAGTCAGTCCTGCTGTCTAGCCACAAAAGCTTTTTAATAAAAACACTGCTGAACACTGCTCCTGAGCACAGCAGATGTCTGCAATCAGCTATTGACTGACTACTGTGTTTGTTTCATGGGCTGGCCGGTACTTTTGGTTGGCAGTAGATATGTAGGCTATGAAGTAATGCTGTTGAGAAGAAGCATATAGACGTGGAGATTGGTACTGTCTCACAGGAATTTACTAATTCTTTTGCAGCACAGTCAGAGACAACAGACATGAAATCAGCAGTAGGAGCAACCTCTGGAAGATTTGGTTATGATTAATCTTTCATGGGGGATGAGTATCTTCCTGTAGCTCCTTTGCTTCTGTGTAGTTTTTGATAAAAACTTCATAGACATGTTATAGTGTTCCCCAACAACCTGATAGGCTATTTCCAGCTCTAATAGCTTTAAGCAAAATACCGGGCACCTTATCCAGTTTCCACTCAAACATCCTTTGGAGCCAAGAGAAGTTTGTTTGAATGAGAACAAAGAATTGGGGTATCTTGCTCTCCTTATCTGGGGGCTGTCACCACCGGCACCTGTGAGTGACCGTAATGTCACTTACAACAGACAGCTTAAGTTCAAAACCTCTCTCCCCTTCCAACTCAACTGCTTTTCCCATTAGCCCCTGCTGTCATTAACACACTGAGCTTTGCATTGCAAGGACATTGTGGAAATAGGGGCAGAGCAAACACAGGTTGCTCTGGTGGCAGGTGCGGGGATTTTTGCAGCACCCAACTTAATCAGCAGTCCTCAGGCAGACGTCACTTGGTGCTTGTTCAGCATCGCTCATTAGTACCAAGCCACATTTCTCTGAGTCCTCCCTGTCTTACATGTATTTTGGTAGCTCCTGAAGGTTCCAGCTGGGGTCCAGGCCCTGCTGCGTTGCAGCGAGGCACACGGCCCCAGTCTTTATACTGCAGAGATTACTCATTTGTGGTTAGTATCCATGTTCCTACACCATATTTTTCTCAGTGAGAGTAGCTTAGGGCCCTTGTATTATGTTGCAGTAGTTCAAGTGATATAAGCCTTCGGCTGATGGAAACTACCAACACTCCTTAAAAGGTATACTTCTGTAACTTTTGATAGGGGACGAAAGCCTTGTAACTAAGGTACAGCCATATTTTGATGCAAAGGCTTGTTCTCTGTCTTGTGAAGAAATTAAAGCTATATCTGACTTACTCCAGTTTCACCTTGTTTCTAAAAGTAAGTTACTCACTGAAGCAACTGAAGTAATATCACAGGATTTAGCTAGACAAGAAAAGATTTATGAATAGCAAACGCTGAAAGCAATGTATTTCCAGGAAATATATTGTGTAACCTATGAATGCATCTTGTAGTTTAAATAATGGACTTGATGATGAAATGGAAGCCTGCCTTAGGCAACTTGTGAGCAGACAATAGCGTTAGATCAAATAGATCAATAATTTGCCCAGCTACTGCAGAAAATTACTCAAGACACGGGAAAGGGACCAGTTTTCACCTGGTTATATTTGTCTAACTTAGTCATTAGACAATTACACTGCTGTTAGAGCTTTTTATATTGCTATTATACAATTGTACTCCTATACCACCATTATACTTCGACAAGAACAAAGTGTGCTCTTCTGGCTCTAACCTACCCACTGAGATAATCTTAATCCTGAGTGCTTTGTGCACCCAGATGACCATGGAAGCAGAGACAGTGCAGACCCTTTTGCTCCAAATACAGGTTGTCCCTTTAATATATGTACTGATCAACAGGTCATATGTGCAGCCCATGTATATGTACCCCACAAAAAATTGTGAAAGTGTTGGGAGTAAACTGTAAGGTTATCGATACAACTGCACCTATGAAGATCTTACAGCTCTGTATTATTACACTTTGTTTTTAAAAAAATTGATGAAATGTGGAATCATTTATTAGAATGATTAATGTTGATAGTAGGAATAAAAAGCAGCAGATACTTGTTTGATCCAGCTTTTCCCAATTACCACTTTTCTCCCCTAAAGTCAATCTCACCTCCCTAAAATCTACTCCTTTTTATGTTTTAGCTGTCATTTTTTGATTAGTGTAGAAGTGTGTAACTGCCACCACGGTGCTGTACACATCTTGCTTGATACATTGAGTACGTAGGAACAGGGAAGCACCAGAGAAAAAAATGAAATTAGTTAATTGCCTCACGGGTTAAACACTGTGCAATGTATATCCAGCAGCTCCTTTAGGGTCTTGCCACTTGCACAGCACGTTGTGTAGGAAGTGGTAAGAGGGAGGAAGAAAACAATAAAAGTGGCCGAATGCATGTAGAGTGAAGTATAAAAATTAGGGGTAAGATTAAGAAGGAGGAAAATTGAGAAAAGAGGGAAAGGAAAGGAGTGTGTTTTCAGGCAGCATGCTTTTGGGAAAGAAGCTTTTGAACACTGAGCAAATGCTGTTTTATCCTGCTTTGCCTATCTCCATAATCAAATTTTCCTTCTGCTGGGATCCATCTGCAAGTAAGGAGGAACTTCTGAGTTAGGCTAACTTTTGAAGTGAGGAGAGGCAACAGTATGTTCTCAGCATGTCGCATCCCTTTCTGCCTTTTGCCTCATTAGCAACAAAATCTGTTAGAGTACACCGCTTAGGAGACCTTTTCGCTTCCTCATGTATCCATTGCCTTTCACGCAGATATTTCCCATGCTGAAACCATGCCAGAGAGATTTCTGAGAAACCTCCATCTGTCGCATGACATGCTGAATGCCACGAGGTAGCGAAATCCCTTTTCTAGTCTGACTTGCCAGTGAGATGACTCTGCAGACAAGATGTGAAACTGTGTGGGCTGGTTTTCTCCTGCAGGCGCATTTCCACTGAAAGGCAGATGCTTTTAGGTGAACATGGGTCCGTGGGATGGCAGAGAGTCTACTCCTCCTTGAATCTTCGTCTTTGCACAGTCAGTGACCTGTCTTCGCACTGGGCAGTCTGATAGCAGATGGCTTTTTCCCCTAGGGGAAAAGTTTTACAAGGTGAACTGGAAGAGCTAAAAGTGGTCAGCCAGATTTCCCTGGATAGGAATACTTATTTTTCTTCAGGAGAAAACTGCCTCTCTACTTGCTTGCCCATCAGCTGGTAAAAGAGGACTCTGGGCCAGATCAAGGGCTTTGGAGTGCTACTACTACTGATCGACAGTCAAATAATCTCCCAATTATGAAAACAGTGAAACACAGCTGCCCTGTATCTTCAAAAGGTGGGTAAGATGTTATCTTTGAAAGGTGATACCAAGCAGAAGTTAACATGGATCCATCAGGTGATCTGCTCTCTGAAAAATCACAACACTGACACAATATAAACCGTTTTTTTGCTTGCCTAACTACAGGTAGACAGGTTTGAAAATGTTGGCCTGGATACTGTCAAGTTCTGCAGGTTAAAGACTATGTGAGATATAAAAACCACTCAAGATCTGCTGCTATCGTGCAGATAATTTCCAGAAAACCCAAGTAAAAATACAGCCTTGTATCACACATTTTAATATGTCCTATTCTTTCCTTCTCCAGCTCGGTGGTTGTCTCACACAAATGCCAAGAAATGAAGTACAGTATGTACTGTACCTGTAGTTTATGCATCTATTTGTGCAGATTTTTTCCGGGAGTAGATCATTTTGGGCAGGAATTGGTTGCCAGCTTGGGAAAGGAGAGAAGGAAAAACAAAATAATGTCCCTTAGAGTGGGTGGTACTAGGAAGCAGAACATTATTGGTCTATGCAGGCAGCAGGCTCTGGGTTTGGTGGTGTCACTGACATCTTCTCTGAGCATGGCAATAGAGGAGAACTATTATGGGAGCCACAAGTCCAGCATGCAATTAGGGTTAGGTAAAGGGATTGAGTAATCCTGCAATGGTTGCTGTTATATAACTCATAAGACTGGGGAACAGGGAACAGAGATGTAATTTAATACCACAGCAGCAATTCTTAACACTCTGCCTGCCAGGGGTCAATTGCTATTCCCATTAAAAACCTTGTTTTGCAGCTAATTTAGAACCTAGACACTTCATTTCACAGCAGGCTAAAGCTTGGCTTACACACTACTTTTTTTTTTCCACTTTGAAAACTTAAATTAATTAGATAACACTAAAAATAGAATGTAACTATAACTATTGTTATCATTAATTTGTATCCAGACCATTCAAAATAGTGAAAGGAACTTGATGGTTTTAAACTTGTGTTTTCTTCACTTAACACAGGTTCAATTTATATCTCAAAGCATACATTAAATTAGTCACTGTACTGCCTTTTCCTTTGCAGTCTGTCTACTGTTCTGCTTAATATACATTTAATTTACACCCCATAAATTTATATTTAATCTTACACATTAGTTCTGAGTCTCAATACCTAATAATGGAACATTTGAAAGAAGCTCTAAATTATATATTTTGCTTTATAAGGCTGATTTTTTCTATCTTGTTCCATAGAGTATTTTCCATTCAGGTTATATTTTTAGTAGCGTTAACCATTACTTTGCAGCAAGATTTTTCATTTTTAAATTGTCATCTACCTAGAGATTTTTGCTACAGTGCCACTCAATTGTAAAAATTCTAAGTACATGGGAAGACTTAATTTGAGCCCAGACTGAGTTTCTGTTTATAACGCACTCTTATTATAAATTACTTTATTACTTTATCATCTGCCTCTGTGGTGTCTAGCCAACAGTAAAAATAGAATCTTTCCTGAACTTGGCAATCTTTCATAAAGCAAAAAAAAGCCCCTAACACACAGCAGAAGAATTGTTTGATTAAGATGACAGGACTGGATACATTAGATAATGACTTAATTCAGACAGATTACATTCAGCCTATGGTCCTGAGCAAAACTGCACAGTTGCAGGGGAGGTCTACAGGGTGGTGTGCTCCACAGCTCGTCCCCAAAGGAAGGCTGTAATATTCTGTGGGCACACAAGACATATCTCATGATAAAAGATCTACCACAGCGTAACACTGTGGGGGCTGGAAGCCAAAGGTTTAACTTGCCTCTACCCCCATTGCACCTTTGGGAAGACCAGGTATAGTCAAAGTATAGGTTTAGGGATGCTTTGTGCTACTCTTCTCAAAATAGCCATGGACCTGGCCACAGAACATAAAGACCAAGGACATGGCTCGTTAATCCTCTTTTTTGCTAATCTATGAAACTGCATGGAAAACACTTAAAAAACACAGAAATGCAAAAATTCATCAGTCTACCACAAAGAAATAAGACTTTTCTCTCCTTTCTCAGATAGTCTTATTAGGTTCAGCAGCACTTTTGGCAGCAGTTCCAACATGGGGTTATAAGTTAGGGATCATAATGGTACATACAGTGTTTCAGCTGAGTTGGGATGGCTAATTTTATTCTAATTTTTAGCTCTTGTCCTTGAGAATTATTAAAAAAAAATGAGCTTTGTAAACATGACTACTGAACATCACAGTATGCAGCGGGAGATTATATGATGCTGGTGGGTTATCCCAAATCAGATTATGGAGGTTTCATGTTTATATGAGTTGCATAAATTTGTAATCATTATCTTCACAAAAAAACATGTAAAGGATTATTTATAGGGTCGTTTTTCTTTCAAATGTACTTCTGTAATGGCTTTGTGTTATATCCCTCCATGCCTTTGCAAAATGTTTTATTAATTAGATCTTTCTTATTGTAATTATTTAACTGCTATGCATGTTTATACTTAATATTTCTGTGAATTTACAGAAAGAGGAAAACCAGGCATTCCTAACATAAGAAACAGGCTTTGAGTGCTAGGTGGCAAATAGCAAGGGGAGAAGTAAAGTGAAGAAAGTTAGTCAAAACCTGTTGTAATCATTTGGCCCCAGGAGGCATTTAATTTGTTTTTTGTTCCTGTTCCAATGTATTATAACATTATTGGAGTTGACTTCATAGGTCAAGTGTCACTAAGAAAGTGCATATTTTATTTAGCATTATGGGTTTCAAACCTGCCAGCAAGTCAATATTTATCAGGGACACTCCATTTAATATTGTTGTTTTCTACAGAGCCTAATACACACTCTAAAATTGAGAGCTTAGTCAGTGGACCACTCAATCTACCTCTATCTGTAACAGTGTGTACCGATTCAAACTGCTGGCTGCCAAAAGCAAGACAGAGTTAGATTCTTGTTAACTTATTATTAAATGTCATGGGTTTGCAGTTATCGAACTACTCATGGCCAAATTCATGTTTTGGTGGTGGTTTTGGTGCTATTTTCAGACTTTCAACCTAGGAAATGAAGAATTTGCACGTGTTTTTTAATATGCATTATTAAGAAAAAAAAGTTGAAGATACTCCATCTGTTTCATGACTTCAGTCAGGTGCATTGTATTTCTTTGCTCAGTCACAGAAATAGCAATGGCACTTTCTTTAACATCTACCACAATTTTGAAATTTTTTATTTTTTAGGGGTAGCAAAATCTTTTTAGAAAGAACCAGAATCTAAATTCAGCAAGATTCTGATTTGCCTTTGTATTGTTTTTCATTAGCTGTTCCATTTCTTGGTTTTAAGTTGCATTAAAAATGCCAGAAAAGGCCAAGATAGAACCTAGTCTTGAGATTTCCAAGTGACCAGATGGAAGAACTAGAAATCTCACCAAAACGCCTGTCCATTGCCCAACCAATCTTGCAGACTAGCTCTTGCCAATACTAACCCAAACCCAGCTGAAATTCCATCTGAAGTCTTTGAAGTCCTTCTGGAAAAGTAATTAAAAAGAGTGACTTGTTAATCACTCATTAACTCACAAGTAACTACTTGAAACCTTATATTGTCACTTGGTTGAACTGTCAATAGGACTGTTCACGTTTTCCTTGACGTTAGTGTTTTGACATTTGTGATTCTCAGAACACAACATCAAGATCTAAATATAAATAACTGCTTCTTTTTTCCTCCTGGTGAAAGAGGCGTGTATTTTTTCCATATTTGACTTCACCATGTTCAGACTTAAAACATTTGGAGTTCAGAAACTGCATGTCAGAGCTATCTTTGATTGTGCAATGGCAGAACAGCAAGGGCTTTTAGGAGATGGGCACAGAAAAGACGCAGGAGAAGGAAAGCCAGCATGGAGTTCCCTGATCCAACCCTTTCATTCGTGGTTTCTTTTAGTGACCAACTGCCCAAAGAAGAGAGAGAGCCATTGTTATGAAGAGCCATAAGTTTTAAGAGCCCTTTTTTTTTCTTTTTGCTTTGTTTTTAATAGATGTTATCTGATACCACTCAAATATAAAGAGGCAGGAAAAGAGGGTATAAGGATGAGTCATAAGGCAAATATGCCAGCCTTCCTGCCGATCAGAAGGATTCCTCTGAGGTCAACCACAGGAACCCTCCATCTGTATCAACAGCCCAAGAGAGAGCCAAGAGCACATGGAAAGGGCACAGGAAGGACCTGCAAATTGCAAATGGTTCCTTTTGAGACCTGTCTATGCTTTCTTACACAAAAGAAAGCCATGTAGAAGGCAGTCCACAACTGGTGGCAGCAGTTGTTAGAGGCAGCATCTTTCATACGAAGCATTGAAGGGAGCAGAAACGCTGAGCAGATGCGATGGTGGTTTTCAAAATATGGGAAGTTATAGAAAAAGCACGGGGGCTCTTCTATTTTGCCTTTTTCATAATACAAGAAAGATGGTGTGCTGATGAAATCGAAAGGCAGCAGATGTGAAAAAAATGGAAATATTTTCAGAGCTCCTGATTAACTTGAGGAACTCACTGTCACTACACATCACTGAAGTCAACAGCTTAAACCCAGGCAAATTAGAAAAAAAAGGAAAACCCTGGTAGCTACTCTCATGTCTAGCTCCAGGGACTCCCCATTCTGCAGAGTGCATCTGCTCCGCTTAGTATTTGAACAGACAATTGGTTAAGATGTTCCTTGTAATATAAGTAAGCAAGGCCATGCTTGCAGAATGGGATCTTCACGTAGGATTAAAAGCACACTTCACAAAATGTTATAAAAATGGCAAAACTATCTGTGACAACTCTTTTCAGCACTTTGCTATCAAACATTCATTGGAGATTGCTGGAAACTTTACTGATTTCCTAGGGCAGCCCTTGTCTTCTGTGCTGTTGGATTTCAGGCAGAGGAAGAGTGCTTTTGCTGCCCCTTGCCTGAGTCTAGATTAACAGGCTGGCTAACTGCACAGACATTTACTAAAATCTTAAGAAAAACAAGAGCTGAAATCTATGTTTAATGTTCCAGCTGTCTGCAGATTGAAGAATAAAGTAAAAATTTAAATGAGCTCACCAAAAATAATAAAGTCTGGCTCAAAACCAGCTGGGCAAGAACAGAGTTTAAAATCTGGAGTTACTCTGAGTACTGAATCTGATTCCAGTAAAGCTTTAGTACAATTCCAGCAAAAATCCAATTTCCCTGCTGTTGTTTTCTCTGGGAACTACTTTTTAAAACCAGTTGTACCCATGCCATCCCTTCCAGAAAATGGTTTGAAGTGGATATAAATAAGAATAAGATTTTGACCACCATTTTCCCTTTTGAATGCCCTAATAATTGGTGCAGGCTTTACGAACACAAGAAACAGTTGATGCCCCTCCCAACTGTTTCTATTTATCCAAAAACTCACATCAAAGGAAACGAAAACAAGTACTAGCATCTAATAACTAATCTAAATAACACCCAGCTGCAAAACGGAACAACAAGGCCTTGTGTTTCCGTCAAATCTGGGCCTGCAGATCACAATGAGTAGGCACTGCCCTAAGATTAGGCACGTTTCTTTGAGACAATGTTTACTTCTGAAACTTCTCATTGGAGGCTCTGGCTCCATCAGAGGGACCTTTACTAGTTTGTTGCAAAAGGAGCTGACAGCAGAGACCCATTCAAAGCAGGTAACACTGAGCGATGCTAGGACTGGTGCAGAAGAGTGTAGTTGCTGACTTACCTGAAACGTTTGGCATTGGTCTGAAATGAAGGATATATACAAACAAACAGGTGAGTTCTGTGCAGTTTATCTGGATTTGTGTACCAGAATAACTTGACTAGGACAAAGCTGAATGTCAAATCCACAGCGTACTGAAAATATTTGGATACATCAGAGGTACTTAAAAACATACTGCACATCAAAACACAGATTTACCTACGCAGAAGTGAAAGTTCCCTGTAAAGCAAGTTGATGCAACAGATACTTTTGTCAGGTGGATCCCTTAGCTAAGATTGAGCAAAAGTTTGGTCTCAAGAAAGTCCCATTAACATGATAAAGAACTCATTTTTGATGCCCACAGTACATGAAACTGCAACAAATACCCCTCCAATAACTGCAAATTAGTATATTGTTCAGTAGAGACTAAAGGGTGATATGAAGTTTTCCAATAAATTCTGAAAATGTTAGCAGACATAAAAGTGCATTAAACAGAAAAGCAAGAAAAGGAGAAGGGAAAAGTCTTCTTTTTAGTGTTACAATCTGAGAGCCAAAGGAGCAGTGTACTAAAACTTTCAGTAATAACAATCAATTAAATATTTGTGAAAAACCATTTGACATGTTGTAGGTCAAATGACAAAGCCAACACAGAGTGCGGGAAAGGAAATGCTGGACCTGTGACAAGAGAAGAATGTTGTTATAGTTTGTAAAGCAAGAACAAATAAAAGGTGGAATAAATCAGCCACACTGGATGGGAAGAAAACCCTATGCAGCAAACGGCTTTGAAATATGGAATTATTGTGACCATCATCAAATCAAAGAAAAGGTGACGTGGAGTAGTTGCATAGCCAGTGCAGCAGTGGGAGTTGTCCTTCTGAAAGCACACTCAGATATGAGCTGACTAAAGAATTCATTTTGTTCCAAACTAAATGAACGCCTAGCACAACATAAAAGACCATGAAAATGAAGCCCTTTTGATAAATCACCAGTGCATGTTGTTGGTAGATTAGACCATATGCTCACATGAAGGAAAAACATTGCCCAGAACTATTTAAATTGCTACCATTACATCAGCCCCAAATTACAAAAATAGCAGAGAACTTTTTACAGATAAAGTCATTCTTGATTCAGCAGAAGGAAATGGATTGCACAAAAACATTATTGCAACAGAAAGCAGGCTTTTATTGCCCCCCCAAGGTCTTGGGATATTAGCAGGGACTTAGTGAATGCAATCACAGAACAAAAATGCAAGCAATACATTTGCCAGGAAGCATCCCGTTGACATTGCTACCAAATTTGGAGATGGCCTTGGAGCAATAAATAAAAAGGAAATATCATTATTAAAAAGAAAATATATGAAAATATGAAACTTATTAGAGCCATTGAAAAAAGTCAGAACATTACAAAATGGTCACAAAACATGAGAAAGTAAAGGTTGGTTTTGATACATATACTTCAAAATTTTAGACAAAGACACGCTGTTTTAGACGAAGAGACAGTGACAGGACAAAAATCAAATGATGCTACATTTGAATACAACATAGAGAGACTTTTCAACTTAATTTTTGGCACATTTTCCACAGAGAAGTGAAACTCTCAGCTTCGTTAAAATGTAGATCTACAGAGATAGCGGTTTTTATATATATGGGTGTGTGTGTGTATATATATATATTTTTGAGAAAGATGGGAAACACCAGAAGAATTGACAAGTTTCTGACCTATACTAATGAACATTATGGGCTATGGTTTACATGATTTAGAATAAAAACTGTCCAACAATGGACTATTTTCCAAAAAACTAGTTTTCACATCCATTTTATAGTTCTGCTTTCATAAATTAACCAATGACATTTTAAACATTGTTTACATTTTTCCTTTAAACATTTTAATAATTTTTAGAACATTAAATTATTTATTGAAAGGGTAGTTTTCATCTTGGAAAAATAATTTTTGGCTGGAAAAAAAATGTAAAAGAATTTTGGAGATAATTTCAGGAGCTATGTAGCCAAATATTTCATACAATGTTACAGGGAAGTAAAATGGGTCATTTCAGCAGTAGGAAATTGGGAACAACTTTAAAACTGCTATTTTCCATGAAATATTCAAGGACCTCTAGCAGAAAAACAAGAGGTGCATTCTGTTCCCAAAATACTACTCTGTTCCCATAGTTTCAATAGGTCAAATCATCACTCTGTGATTACTTCTTCTCCCACCTCTTGTCTGCATTCTCAACATGGGTCATATGCTCTGAGACAGAATTTGATTCCTATGAATTTATACAACATCTGTCACAGAAAACCTCCAATATTAGGTGCAATCTAAAAACACCAGAGTGATAGAGAGTGGTAAAAACACCCTTTTATATGTATTTCTTCCATATGCTAAATGCCAGGTGTGCAATGACAAACATTAAAATAATATATTTTCATTGGCTAGTATTATATTGCAGTTTTTCTCATGACAAATTTCTGAAATCCCTGTAGAATAAGTAGAAAATAGCCAGTGCCTTAGTAAATAACTAGGTATAAACACTTTCATTTCTGAAAAGCTGTGTTTCTCACAACTAGCATCGTGGAAGATAACATCAGACAACTAGCCATGAAATGGCATTTCTTCAGTATTTATCAAGGTAACTGGAATGAAGTAGCTTTTAGAGTACAACAGCAGAGTAGGTAGCAAGATGGGATCACAGGAGAAAACAGGCATTTCACTGCATTTTCTGCAGGGCCCATGTGCAGAAAGCAATTTGAGGAGGATGAGCTTTGGGATAGGAAGAGGCAGGAGGCTGGGTACTGCTCTCTTCATTGCCAGTGGGAGAACAGAAAACAACCAAAAGCAATTGAAAATACCTATGTTAATACACAGCAAACCTTGAGCGCTTTTTGTAGTCTAGTATTTATCTAAAGAATAATCCCATTTGCTTTGTCATTTTGGCTTCTCTGCCCAGTTTAGCTGAAGCCAGTCCAGAAAATACAGGGAAGCTCATGTCTAGTACTTCTAGCCATCTTTCTTGAAGATGAAAGAGCAAAAAAGCAAAGTTCTGTCATCAAGAAGGGTGCTTTTTTATTTATAGTCTTGTTTGTTTGTTCCACAGGTGCTACTCAGTGTAGCCATGTCTCATCTTCAGAAAAAAAAAAATGAGAAAGAAAAAAAGGACTCCTACTGAAGGAACTTATTTTTTTTTCCCTCTCAGTAGGTGATTTTCTCTGAGGTCAGCCAGGTATGTGGGTCTTTTTGTTTTTCCCACAGTACTGTGATTTGCTTCCCGTTGACAGGAAATGTTAACTTTGTAGTAGGAATATCACTTGCTTTGGAAATTGTAATATAACTAGTGCCCTGAATCAGATTTTTTTGAATTAGTGTAAATCAGGAATAATCCCAGAAATAAAAGGCTGAAAATGAGATTATAGAGAAAAACATATTTGCTAAAATCTCGAAGTCTTGCCTCATCATTTGTTAATTATGTGTCATAGTCATGCCATGTGTAGTAACCTGAGATATAAGTTAAGAGCAAACAGTACTTTTTCAAGAGCAAATAGTACATTTAAAACCTCGCATAGGGACTTAGTTTCATAATCTTGATGGTAGAGAGGCTCTAAAATATTCACCATCTCCATAAACTCAATGCATTTTTAAAATACAGGTTCTACAAATATCAGTAAGTAATCATGTACAAATAAAGGGAACAAAATGCTAGCACTAGCACTAGCACTATCTAGTCCTAGCACTAGCTAGGACTGAATAAAGAATTTGTAGTGTAGAAAGCCGATGCTTTTCCAAAGCCAGCGAGCTACCCTGTGTCCTTGATACCTGTCTAACCAGCACCATTTATAAGAAAAACTCCAGTCTCGTCTTCAAGCCTTTTAGTGGGAATGAGTCAAGAAAAATTCTCATGCGTTCCAACCATGAAGTGCTCCTGGCAGTCTGGAAACACAAACAGGAAGGTATTTATGAGAGAATGGGATAGCTACTGGTTTGTTTTCTTTTAAATTCTCTTTACTGCACATGTCCATTTTCCAATGTGTGAAGCCAGCAGCAGACAATAGAGGAGTTACTGTATTCTACAGAAAAACAAGGGAAAGATCCCAGGTGCTAAAATGGCCATAATGGAAACCAGAAACATTTATGTTCTTTCCCAGATGTGGTATTTTCTCTAGCAAAGATGGCATCTCCACCAGAGCAAACAGATAAATTGTAAAAACAAGACCTCTGTTTAGGTTACTGCACGTGGTGGTCATATGTTTTCTTCCACACATTATGCTGGTCATTATTTTCATTACACACTGTGGGTTTTTTTCCAGAGTGGCTCGGCAAGATGTTATTTGGGACACATTTTTGTACATGTTTGACATATTTTTCATTAGACATTGGAAGAGACCAGTAAAGATCAGTAATTTGGAAGGTATATTTTTACTATGGGAAAAAAAAAAGAAGATAACCCATGCACAGGAAATGTTCAAAACCGCCTTGGACTTCTCCATGCTACCTTTGAGCCCCCTCTCTCAGATCCTTTTACCCCTCCCTGAGCCTCCTTGGAGGCCCCTCTTCTCCCTTTGTCCTTCCTGTAAGCAAGGTAACATTTGTCCGCAAGTTTCCACCAGCTGACATTTTTTGGCACAACTCCTGCCACTGATTTCACTCGGCAGCTATTCTGCACTCTGGTTGCAGACACAATGGGCGTGCCTCAAGTGAATTTAAACCTGTAATGGTTCCTGAAGCACCTGGGGTTTAATCGGTTCCCTATTTGAAGCCCTCAACAGGACAGAGCGCATTAATGAATCACCTCAAGATGTCCATTGCTCTAAACCTCTACCAAGGGCTGGACAAATCCTGTGTGTGAAGCTCTCCTGAAACAGAAAGACAGTTTTCCGTGCAAGGCAGTACCCCACAAAACCCTAGCAACATACCACCACATTCATTGATTTCTTTGGGATACAAGAAAAACTTTTCTCCTATTTCCGTACAGTTCTCAACATGCAGGTAGCTTTATGAGATTTTTTTTCCTTTTTGTCGGAGACTGTAGTCTACAGAGAGAATTTAATGTAATGTTTTCAGCTTTTTGTTAATGAAAACACAACGCTGAAGCAGTCCTTTCTCCATTCTTCCTCACTCAAAGGTTTTTTTATACTTAAATGCCAAGGTGAACGTGTCTGAGGTGAGGTTATTTTGTTGTTGTCATTAGTTGACTATCACTTCATTTTGTCTATAACCCCTATCCAATTTGCTTCTGTCCCAACTGTGCTCACCAGTCAAACTCTTGTTGTTAGCAGAGTCTTCTCAGCCAACACAAGCAGAGGTGTGCAGGGTCATGTCTAATATGCCTGCCCTGGTCTGCTTTTCATTAGCCAGGAAAAGGAATTCAGGATAACTGCCCTGTGATGCATCCCAACAGGAACTGGCTACGTATTTGTACTTCAGCTCACAATCTGAATTTCACCATGTTAAATATATTGTGCTAATGTTCATTCCCTGAGGACATGTTAAGTTGCCCTCCGAAGTTTCAAACTAGTCTTGTGTTAGACTGTTCAAAATTATATAAAGTTCATATTTCCGGACACTTATGGGGTTTTTATATATTTAATGTAATTAGGACCAAAAAAAAGAGTGAAAATACACCTCTGGAGAGTTCAGAGCGGTTATACCAGAGATGAATTTGGGCCCAATTTCTCCAGGGAAAACTGACGATCAGCAGACAAAGACTGTACTCCATGTACGAATTCTTTGATGTTTCACTGCACAGCCTGGCTATATGGTCGAGAATGCAATTCCTAGTCAAAGACTAACATCAGATTCTATTCTGTTCTATGAAAAAGGTGAGTTTTTTTCCAAAACATTCCTGGAGTCTAGAGGCATTGATGGAAAACGAGAGCAAGCATTTGTGTAGCAGTCATGCATATGCAATATGTATACATGAAATACCATGCATATATTCTGAAACAGACAGATTGTGCTTTTTGCTTTAAAATAATCTCTCTGACACTTTTGACATGTCAGAATGCTAAGAAATGTTGCTACTTTCTGAGGAGCAAGGGAAAGTAGTAAACAGATGCAATGCCCTTCTAACTGTCAATCCCATTTATTTTGTGCACAAGGTAGAAAGAAACCTGTTTTCAGAAAATGATAACAGCTTTGCAATAGAGTTCAGCTGCTAGGCATGTTTACCAGCTGAAAAGAGTTTTCAGTCCATTTGGTACAACAATGATAGTCAAAGTTAGGGAACCATTTTTTCCCCCCCCTAAATATGTCCTAGCACCAGCAAGATTTTAACAAGACGGCTCTTCGTTTTTATTTCTTTCACTCATTCCTTGGGTTTGTTGCCAAGAGCAACACAAAGAATGCACCAGGGTGTCATAATAATCCTCCATTAAATCCCTAGTATTTAAATTTTAATGCTATAATTCAACAGCTGACAAAAGCCCATTGAGCAGGTCTAAGGAGAGGAAAAGAGCTGGTCCCATTTTCTCAGGGGGTGATGCTATAGCAACATGGAATGAATTTGGGGTCAGGGAACAAGCTGTCTCCAAGCTTTGTTTGCATTTCCTGGCTAAAAGTAGAATCTGGTGTTATAAATTTTACCAAAATAAGCGGTTATTTGGAGCTGCATGAAGATCGTTCACTCTGTAAAAACCTTTACCTTGTAAAAAAAGAGTGGAGACAACAAAACCAGCAGCCAGAAAGACAACAAACTAACAGACTATTTTAGAAAGTGCCAGCCTAAGAATTATTTCACAGTCCCTCTTCCTTCTCTGGTTTCCCTACCTTCCAGCGCAAACCCTGCATCAGGACTTGAAACGATGCAACACACTAAATCCATTTTAAAGGAATAACACAAAGACAGCAAAATCAATAACGGTGGAACAGAGACCTCTTATAATCATCAAAGACCTGGGGAAAGTCTGGTATGTCATTTGTTATGCTTAGCTGTCCCCACACTGAAGGCTTTTGTGCTCTGGGGAATGTTGTTCGGTGGAGACAAATGAATACACCTGGAAGACAATTGTCCATTGTGCGAAACGCTGCTCATCGGGCACAGCGCAGCCCCCCGCCCCACCGCTCTGCCCTCCCAAACCCCTCCTCTCTGCTCAGGGCCAAAGTCAACGTGTTTTCAAAGTTGGTTTTAGCCTGAATTAGAGCTCAGGGTGTCTGTAGGTAATACAGTATATTGGCAATTTCTGTGTTTTTCACTGTACTCTGAAGCATATTTTAAAGAAGGCTGATGCATTCATCTCATTAAAAAAATTCAGAGATCCATTAGATAATGGTTATATCAGGAGATATAAAAGATTAGATTTAACGAGATATGCAATTCTCTGTGTGGAAATACAGATTTTGTCAGTGAAGAAAACTATCAATGTTGTATTTTATTTGAGATCATTGAGCTTCTTTCTCCATTTTTCCACTTTGAAATCCATTGCTATTCACCTGTAGCCAGCTCCCCGGCTGCTCTGCTGCCGGAGCCTGCTGCAAGGACCTCTCAGGTCTGGCACTTTTTGTTCAGGCTGTGAGATCAGGGAAACGTCAGCGCGGGGAGCATGGGTGTTAGCAGCCTGATGTAAGGTGGGTGGAGTGTGTTTGGTAGGTGAAGTGATGCCTCCGTGATGGATGAAGGAGGCACTGCTGCGACAGTAGGGCAGAGAAGCAAGAGAGATGGTTTTGAGGTCTTTGTGAGGTACGTGTCCAGGAAAAGGCAGGATGAGTAGCAACTGGGACAGCAGCAGCCCCTCTTGCAGCTGGTGTGTCTAATAGCTGCTTGGTCCCGCAAGTGTTGGTGGTGGAGAACAAGACACCCAGAGTAGGGGGGAGGCTGCTTTGAACCATAGTGTCTGCACATCTTACTGACGGGGTGGCAGTTTCTGTCTTTCATGCAGATCCCTCTGACAAAGGTTTAGTGCTCAGCGAGAGGGTTAGGAAGCCTTCTTCCTTCCACCCTCCCCCTCCAGAGCTCAGTAGCAAAGGCTTGCTACAAGAAAAACAGGGTTACGTCATGTCTTCTACATCTGTCTTCCTCTGCCATTCCCAACCTTTCCTCCTGCATGCTTCTGGACAGGGGAAGCCATTGAGGAGTCAGTGAACTACTCCTATCTTCAGTGTACTTCTGTGGCAAAACAGTATCTCCCTTATTTTGTTTGTCAACACATTTATTATGCCAAATGATTGTTTTTCCAAGTCTACATTTCAAACTTATATAGGCCAAACCTGCATTACAGGTGCTACATGTAATGCATGTGACTGTTGCTAGGCTGTCCATATCCTGCTTTTTGGAAGTGGTACATCTATTTCTGATCAGCATAGTGTAAGCATTCATTTTCTGACCACTATTATACCAATATTAATCTGCTCACTCACAGTCTTTTAAAAACAGAGCACCTTGTGCCTGCATTTTCTTTCCCATGTCTTTGAATTGATTTCTAGTTCAGTTTTGCTGTACCTAAGATGTACAGATTTTATGAAAATTCCACTCTTTCACCCTATAAAGAACTGTTTTTCAATAGAAAAGCTGTGAGCATTGGAGCCCCACTCCAAAAGAGTTCAGCTCACTTGACTTCAGGGTCTTTAGAGCAGGAATGATTCCTGTCAGCCTGCTAGATCTAAAAGGGAAGCAGTTCATGTGCAAACAGCTTTCCATCATTATCCTGGGAAGAATCCCACTGGGAGAATAAAGAGTAGCCATAGGAGAAAATTTTTGCAGTAATGGCATGTCATTCCCTTGACCCTCTGCTGAAGTGTTCACTTCTGTTATAGCTCAGGCAAGAAATATGACATTTTATTGTCTGAGATTTCCAGGAAAGCATTCCTGAAAGGGGTGCAGTTCTCATTGGGTAATAATCTATGGGACCGTCCAAAAGACAACAAGAAACTTCACTGTCATAACTCTAAATCCTGGCAAGCTATAAACTGTGAGGATCCTTCGTTAGATATTTTTTATTTAATGTCCTTTGTGTGACTGAACCAATTTACATACAGAGCTTATTGGATTTATATATTAGCTGCACTGATTCTGATTATTCCAACCAATGCAGAACAGAGACAGAAGCTTGGAAGGTTTACCAAGGCTTTGGAGCACCTTTTCTGTTCTGGAATTGTGGATTCTGTGGACAAAATGAAAGTCTCTCAGCTTAAATTAAGGAGATCCTGATCTTTTGCTCTGAAATTACCTGACCTGTTGCTCTGAAATTACCCTGTTGTGCTATAAATGCCACCACAGTGTGACTGAGCCGACGGCTCCCTCTGGCAGCAAAGTTCATAGGTCTGCACGAATGGCACTACCTGGTATTTTCTTCTGAGGCAATTCTTCACTGAAAAACACTTCACTATTTAAGTGCAGATGCTGGTCTGCTAGTCTTGGCGCACATCGAGGTGCTTGGAGGAGCGACATGCTCAGGCCTCCAGCATGCCAAATGCACGCATGCAAACACATACTGAAAATGCCAGCAATCAACTCAGAAAAATGCAGCTGGAAGACTTGCTTATTTTACAGCACTGCTGTTGGCAATAGGTCTTAGAATCAGCAAAATAAATGGCTTCAGTATAAACCAGATATACATGTGTTGGAGAAGGAGAGCTGCAGCTGGAACAGAATGGACCATGATGAATCAACACTGAAAAGAAGGCTCACTGCATTTATGACACTGGGTGTCTACGCTGGTTTTGCACATCAGGATTTGTTATGGCCAGACATGCATCAGTCTCAGTCTAAAGGCGCCTAATTTTGGCAGTATAATATTAGACTGGTGCTGAGCTGTAGCTGCAGAGCTGAGCTCTGAAACTGCAGTGGCTATGTTTCAATTACCTCCACTTCCAGTATATGTACATACAAATATCCTTCATGCTAAAGATAAGTCTGCTTCTCACTATCTGTTGAAGTCCCTTTCCAATCCCCTGTTAGTTTGGTGTAAACCCTGTGTATTAACTTTAGTTCTGTTTAAGACCTGCTTAACTGTGTTTGACTGTCTATCAGATGCCTTTATACTTTTTGAAAGGTATCACGTGATGCTTGAGGCAGATTCGGTTAGGGAAATGAAATGGCCATAGCTGTAAAAATTTTTCTGTGGCTTTTCCCAGGAAATTTTATCAAGTAATTTACAGTGAGGATTTAAAGATAAGTAAAAAGATCTGTTAGAACTAATCAAAAATATGTAGGAGCACCTCAATAGTATTGATAATTTCAGTGTAAATAGTGAGCTCAGTCTCACAGATCAGTATAGCTTGTGCAGGTAAATAAGCATTGATAAGAACATACTAAAAATGGAGAAGTAGAAGATATGAGAGAGTTTCTGGCCTAATGCTCTGTCATATAGAAGGCGGCCATTAGGACTCAGGGTTACTGTGACTGCAACACTGCTGATTTATATAAATGACAGTATCCAAGTGTTAAACATTCTGGAACTGTTATACTAGAACCCAAAGCAAAAATTTCATATTATTCTTTAAACAGTTTCTTCAGCATTTGCATAGAGCTTTGGAAGAAAATGATGCATTTCTGAAGCATTTCCAAAACTCCTTTCATGGATCCATGATACTGGATACTTGGGCTGCCCCTATGATGTATTAGCACTGCGTCTAACTCTTCCCATAGGTGTTCCCGGCAAAATAACTGATTTACCTTTTTGAAAGACCCAATCTCTTTAAGATAAAACAAGTCCTAGGGAAGACAATGGATGGTATACATATAAAGAATATGATGTCCAGAATGAGGTCAGCATTGGAGTTCAGAGGCAAGGAGTCTCAGAATCTACTTAAGTGGCTTCCTTCAAGTTTTCCATGGTCTACTACAGATAGTTATCAGAGAAAGGAATCCTCTTGCTAACAAATGCCAACCAGAACCAAATCTGTGATCACAAATATATCCTTGTGCTTTCTCCTCTTTATTTCCTGTTTCCGTGGCAAGCTGGCTTACTTCTTCGGGCAGACAAGTGGGAAAATCTAGCTGGGAGGCAGAAAGGGACCTCCTTCAAACTGAAGGTGCTGCTGAAGGGTATGGATGTTCCTAAAGAAAGACTATCCTCCTTGTAAATTCATATGAGAATGGCTTTGTGCACTGACCCTCCCCAGATTTCCATGAAGAAATCTGACCTAGTCTAACTAATGGAGGTCAGAAGATATCAAGGTGTCAAAATAAAACTTTTCTGAGTTAGTGAAAGCAAGGAGGCTGGTGAGATTAGAGGCAGACATTTAGCTAGTGGCATATGATCAATAAACCTATAGAGTTATCTTGCTCAGGAAATCAAACCTACTCTTCAACAAGTGGACCAGGTGAGAAAAGCCCATAGTGAGAGTCATTCAGCGTCTTTTAAAAATGCCAAAGGTGAAAATGCTGGAAATGCATAGTCATTTATCTTGCAGAAAAGAAGGTTGGGAGGAGACATGATAAAATCTTCCAACAAATCACAAGTTATTAAAAAGAAAAAGGGTTTATTCAGTTCTCCATGACACTGCTAGGTTGAAAAAGTCTGTGTCTTCAAATGCAGCAAGGGAGCCAATATTGGACATACACTGACTGTGATTACAGTAAGGGTAATGAGGAACTGAGACAGATTATCTGGGAAGTTCTGTGAATCTCCATTAGTAATGGTCTTAGAGGACATAATACTTGCCAGGTGGGACATAGGCATACATGATCCTTCCTCAAGGCAGTGGGCTGGACCAGGTGATTGCTCTTCCTATGATTCAATGGTGTGGGTTTTTTTAACCTCGGCACTGAATGGGTGTTTCTGTGGTCTGCATTGTTTAATGGCAGGCATGAGGTTAGAGTACCTCATGCCTTTATTCCAACAGTGGAGCCTTTCTCTAATCATTTTCTTACCAGAACTACTCTTTCTGTCTTAACTCTGTTTCTCCTGGTTAAGTCTGGAAAGAACATTACTGTACTTTCAGCGTCTTGGTGGTTACATAAATTTTTGCATTTCAGGAATGAATTTGGGACCTCCCTGTAGCCTGTGGATGTGAAATACATAACCCTGATCCACTTCCTAGGCCATCAGAGACCATTTTTCAGGGGAAATACTTACACATTTTTCCCAACTATAGATGAACGATGTGAAAGGAATAGGGTATAAGATATCTCGAAGAGAATAAGAAACATATTACCCCCTTTTTTTGGTTTGTTTGGAATTTGTTGGTGGCAACTGTGGCCAGCTAAACAGCAATCTCTGGATGTTACTTATCTGTCAAAGTAAAGTTATTTCCCATGATGAAATCAACAGATGCGAGTTGCACCCTGGAAAATGAACCTCAGGTCAAACAAGTGCTTGTTGAAGGTGAGCAGTACAAAAATTAAATCAAGAACTACTTAAATTACATTTCTGCTTCAACAAATCTGGGATTTTGTTACCGTTTTCTCAGAGCCATTTGTTATCTGCCAGTAAGTTTCTGCGAGGAAGATGTGAAGTTTTTGCAGTGTTGAAGTTACGTAGTTATTTTGCTATGTGTTTGGATAAGCACATGCAGCCATGCTAATGAAACCTGATTTGGTTCCCTGTCTGTGTACTGAAAAGGGCAAACATGGACTCAAGTCACTCCAAACAATGACTACTTCAGTGCGGGTACAGAAAGTGCTCCCTTATTTCCACCTGGGAAATTCTGTATTGCAACATATATTGGAATATATACTGCACAGATGTATAACACATGTAATCAGAAACGTTTTTGGGTTCATCAGACTAGATGCAAAGATTGAATCCTGAGAGTATGTCCAGTGAGCCCAAGGTGTCTGTAGAGTCAGCTCACACCAGTGCTCTGGCCACGAGTACAAGACATCTGGACACACAGTAACCCATCAAGAGCTACTGCTGTTGTCTGGTCTGGCAGCAGGACACCCCCGACACCCTCTGGATAAATGACCACATCCCTTTTTCCCAATTGAATTACATTTTGGGCTGGGTTGAAAGTGGGGACATGTCAGAGAAAGCAGGATAGCTAGTTGCCCTAGACAAAGGAAAAAAATAGGTCTGAATTCCTGCTTAGCTGTATGTGCTTCAGCCTACACAGTAATTAACTGTCACATGATTCAGGGCAAAAAAAAAAAAAGTCCCTGTGTTCACATCATTACACAAATGTCCACTTAAATAATTTATTCTTTGGTTTTCTTTGGAATACCATTTTAGAGGTCAATTAACTGTTTTTAAAGAGAACTGGTCAGAATAAACATTCCCACCTTAAATGGTGAGCATGTCTTCATAACTATACACCTGAAACTGGCAAGGAATAATATAACATTTTCAGCTGAAAATGTCAGTCTTCGAATTGTTAATTTGTAACATTAGTTCTCATTCTCCCCATCTTGTCTAGATGCAGAAAAGTACCGGGGTCTTGCCCTCCCTTTAACTCATCTCCATTTGTAGAAGTACTGCAGGAGCATAATAAACATTCTACTTAAGTTCAGTAGTAAAAGTAGTTTTCTTTGATTTATATTAAGAAAGTCATTGTGACAGTATGAACAAGCAAGTGAACCTGCCAGAAATCTAGGAGAGTCTGTTGCTGTGATGTTTCAACCTTTAAAGCCAAGTGATATGTTTTCCTTCAGCTTGGTCAGTCCAAATATCAGATTTTAGGAAGTATTCAGATTTTAGTTTTTCAGCTGCTGTCCAAGCTTTGCATGTTTATCCTTATATAGAGACAGATGGACCAATCATCTTCTGAAATGAAATTATGAAAGGAATAGTCATGCCAAGTCAGATTCCAAGGTTTAAGGTTTCTGGCTGGTTGTTTGTTTTGGTTATTTTTTTTTTATAAATTATTTTCACACACAAGAAAAGACGAGCCGCACACAAGAGCTGTACTCTGCAGCTGGATCTACTTCCAAGTCTGAATCTGAAGGTGGGATATGGACTCTGGATATTTTTAGCCACAAAAAATGTGAACCACAAAAGTATGTAAACTACACACATATATTTGCCTGTTCTTTTCAAAGGAATTCTCTTCATTGCAGTAAAAAAATATTGCCCACAGAAAGTTGGCAGAGCAGTAGCCCATGTCCCAGCAGATGCCTATGGAATGCTCCCGACTGCTTTACATGCTAAAATGTGTGGCTTTGTAAATAGTGTTAAAATATTCAACACTAGTTAAAAAAAAAAAAAAAATATATTAAAAAACCACAAATATATTCCCCCAAAAGCACATGTAGCATGGACAATAAACAATATGTTAACAAACGGGCCATTCCCTAAATGTTTTTCTCATCTGCTGCTTTAAAAATGCAACCAGAGTGGGTCCAGTTAGGTCAAATAGGACCATTTGCTAACTAGAGTAATACCTGGGGAGAGTGCAGTTGATGCAATATGGTGCTTATTCATCATCAATTTTATATCTAATTATGTCTAGCGTAGGTCTAGATTCAGGCAAGCAGTTAGATGAACACATAAGCCAGTTTCTCTTCAAGGCAGAGTGTAAATATGTGCTGTATTTTACCTAAGTATCTGTTCCTGGTTTTTCCTATTAGCTAATTCTAATTACTACTTTGCTTAACACGTAATTTAAGTTCTTTGAATGGTTCTTCAAAGCATGCTTAGTTCTCCTAGACATGAGACTTAAGGAGAATTCGGCTGTTTGAGTATAGCCCAGAATGATCAACTTTAAGCAGCTATTTCACACAAATGGGATTTTAAGGTATGATTAAAATTGATCATGTTCTTATATATCTTTCTGAAGAGACAATTATTGTTTTGAAATAATTACACATACACCTAATAGAGTTTTTCATTACTTTAGTAATGAATCTGATAATCTAAAAATATGTTTTAAAGGTGTGTGAATTAAGCTCCTAAATATTCCTTTGAAATAAATAACTATTAACCTTGAATTCTTAATATTCTTAACAAGGAGTACGTTAAATTCCCCTTCTCTGAGGAACAGTAGTGATGGAATCTGCATTTTCTTAAATTAGTTATTTGAAAGTATTCTATATTTGCTCTGAAGTGGTTTAATCTTCATCACACCACTTGATAGTCTAGATTCAACTACTTCCTAAATTAAATGGTTTGTTGAAGTCATATGGGCTTTCTGTACCTCAGTGCAATGCCTGCCCATCATATGCAATTGTCAGTTGTGGATGTTCACCCTCTTTCCAACGCTCTTGTTACTCACCTCCTCTTCCCCCTTGTTCATGATTTGTATGTCACCATTTGCACAGATTTACATATTAACTCTGAGCTGACAAGTCTGCCTTAGAAAATGTCTCCCTTTTTCCTTCTCCGGCTTCTTTCAGTTTGGCATTTCTTTTTTTTTTTTTTTCAGATTTTGCATCCTGAACGGCTCAAGGTAAACTCAGGCGTAGTCTAACTAAACCCAAACCTTTTTATCTTACCTCCAAACCCCTTTCCACTCACATTTTCTATGGCTGCCAAGAACACCATTCTCCTTGTCATCCAAACACACAATTTTTGATTCTTCTTTTGACTTCTCTCATCAGACTCTGACTATAAGTAAACAGCCAGCCACACATAAATTATTTTGTACATCTTTCCACAGGGTACAAATATCTTTTCTTGAAATTCAAAATTTTACATAGCTCTGTCCTGTTTACATTTTGAAGGCATCTCCTTTAGTCTTATGTTTAATTTAATAGATTACTTTTAAATAAAACTCCTCATAAAATTACCTTTTTGCGTCACCTTTAAGAAGAGGTTACTACAACAATTGTAATAATGGTACTGATAGTAACGGAATCAAGATATAACAATTCCAAACCCATCTTCGTAATTCCTTTTCTTCCTCCCACATTTCCTTTTATTATTGTTATCTTTCACATAATAAGTATTTGTGAATAAAGATTGTTGAAGGTTCAGATCAGGTACATCATCTTTCTTTTGTTTCAGCAAAGTTCTTCCAATATATGCGCATGTGAAAACACAAACAATATGTGAAACTCTTTGGCAGCTAGGTTTCAGTGGTTAGCATCTTTGGAGCTGACTCTATGCCAAAGGAATTTGTCCTTGATGTGGAAACAGTTTTGTTGACTTCATAATGCTTCTTTGTTTTGGAGGGGAAAAAACCCTTTCAACTGGCTTTAAAAAATGTGTTGCAAAGATTCATGAAAGAAATAGGTTTTTTTATTGTCGGATTGAACAGTTCAAAAGGTGAAACTGCAACAATTTCAGGCTCTGATTGATAGACTTTGCTGTAGAATATCTGCCCGCGTGATTCCCCAGGGCTGCTCAGCTGAGAAAGCGTTGTGTGATCAAACCTGCTCTCGGTGACAGGGGTAACGACAAGGGGTGTCAGGGGATGGATGGTAGCTCACTGAGCTTTTATTTGTAATAATTCATTGGGATTGTTTTGTTTTTTTCTTAAATCCCCATTTCCTGAGAGGAAAAAAACCACAACTCAATTTGGACATAACCTTGCTTGAAATAAAATGCAAACTAAGTTTCATGATATTTTTCAAGTATACCTTTTCTACCCAAGGATATCAAAACAAAGTCGGTAGGAGATATTGCTGCTTCTCCTATAATGGAAGTCGTTCTGGACTGACTGTGATTCACATCATTAAAGCTTTGGTATCCACTCTTCTGTGGTCCTTGTCCCACACAGAAAAGAAACCTTGACTGAAAAGTGAGGTTCCCGATACTAAATAAGGTACAAACCTTACTGATGCTTCTGCCAGAAGCAGGACTTTCACCAGATCTCCCTTTTGTGTGGCTTATCTGGTGTTTAGCTCTCACCGCAGCCTCCCCCCAGCGAGCACTCACCTCTCTTCTACCTGTATATCAATATCTCTTTTCAGGTCTGCTGGGCCTGGTTGAAACTGGCTGACGAGTTCAAATGTAATCAGACTGAAATGTCTGACCGACAGATAGACACGGCACAATCTCCAAATCCTTAGTGCCTCAGGCAAGAAACCAGACTAAAAGATTACGAAAGAAATTACCCACCCCACCCTGCCCCAAAAATTAAGGCATGAATTTAACAATCTTCTGCAAGAAGTTTTTCTTCTGAAAAAGAAAAAAGCTCTGGCAAATCCCGGACACCCAGTATGGGTTCTGATACTGTCGTGGTTTGATGTGAATGACCCCCCCCTTCCAACTGTGATAGCCATCAGTACACAGTTCTACGATACCCCAGGCAGATAAAATACGGTCTTCAACAAATTACTCAAGCTAACCACCAAATAAAGTTATAGATCATGATTTTCCCATATATATTTGCTCCACTACCTGCTGTTGATATCAAATATCAACATAAATCAACATAAACAGAGTTGTATAAATATCAGCATCACTCTTTAGGCAGCATTAGCTGTTATCTACCTTCTACTTTGCATCTTAAGAACCAGATAAAGAGATTTCATTTAATATTTAAAAATGCTAACCAGTTTAAATTCTGAGCAATACTTAAACAATGACAAACCATTAAGTGCTATAAACTGCTATAAGCTATAATCTTTGAGCTGTTGCTCTGCCTCCATGCTCATCCTCGTTAGGCTTGTGCCTGTTGTACAGATACGAAAAAGAGCAATGCAGTTTAACCATAAGACTTGAAAAACAAGGCTGTAGGGCATGAAGTTTGTTTCCCTCTGAAAGGTTCTCCTGTTTTTCTGCATTACATAAATACTGAAGAAAAAAATGAAAGACTTAAAACACAGGGCCTGTCAAAAATGTTTAACCAGCCAGGTGAAAACTTGTTCTAAAAGCAGGTCTCCTCAAAGACATTTCAGATTTAGTTTGTCCAGGTTGTATAAACTATAGAAAAATAAAGCTGCCTTTCCATAATTTACTGGGTTGCAAGTATATTTTCATGCTGTAATTTCGCAATTAAGTATGTAATACCAAGGTCATAGTTGAACATGAAGCTTTGGCCTTTTGATGGCTCAATTTATTGGTGTGTTACCAATTCTGCTTTAGCACCATCATTTCCCTGATCTGTGAGCTGGCAGTAATTGCCTATTGCAAAAATAGCAACTGTGTTTGTTTTATGTGTTGCCAGTGCATTATGAGCTGCTCACTGATTTCTTGAATTTCACTATCCGAAAAGGCAGAAGAATTAAAACACATGCTAGACCCTCAGTTCATTTCACTTGATACTCTGTAAGCTGCATCTTGCTGTTGCTCTCCTTCACATTATCCCATGGAGAGGACTTGATTGTACAGGGGTTGCAATCCGTGTATGTACCTGCACTAACATGTATTGCAGACCAACAGAGGAGAATCTGTAGAGCTAACTAATTGGTGCTGAGGACCTGACATTCAAAATCATATAAATTTCAGGGTTTTTCAGACTTCAGACTAACCCTTGCCTGGTGCCAGGAACTAAAGGTCCGATGAGCTGGAGGGTGTCAGCTGTGATCCCATTGTTCAGCTACAGGAGAAATCAAGTTCATTAATCCTAAACCAGCTCCATGATGCAAAGCAAAGCACAGGAAGCAAGTAGGACTGTCACCTTCCCTTCAAAAGTACAGTCCTGGTTCAGTCAAACTCTAAAGCAGATACACGTTTCTGAAAAAATACCTGCTAAAACCAGTATCCTCTCCAATAGAAGGCAGTAGTTTAGGGGAAGGATGCAAGAAGCAGGACAAGTACATGGTGATCTTTCCCTTTGCTTCCAAAAACCATTTTTTAATGACCCTCTGATTAGAACTGGTTGCCATTGCAGATGAACATTAATGTGCTATATAGGATTGTCTTGTTAATCTCGTAACTGACATGACAAAGAGCAACACTATGCTCCACGAAGATTTTACGTGAGCACGTATAGTCAGAAAGAGGAACAGACACAAGCTCATCTGCTGTTGGATAAATGCAGTTTATGTGTTTGCATGAAGGGCTCATTTATCTCTTTCAGTGATTCTTACCTTCCCTTCTGCTAAGCACTCCTATTGAAAAGGTTAAATATTTTGTGTTCCTGTGGTACAACATGTCATCATTGTCACCATAACTTGATTCTGAACTTGAACATGACAAAATATTTGTAAACATGATGTTTACCTGTTCATACATAAAACAGAAAACAAGGATTCAATTAGTGTGGAAAATAATTACACTTCTTCCAAAATACGCATTAGTTCTGTGCAGAACTAAATCTCAGAGTAGTTTCTCTGTGATATGTCCCTTTCCATCGGTGTATTAAAACACTTTTAAAAAGCAGGTCTTCCTTTGACCCCTTCAAGGATTTGTATGTGATCTCCTTCCTGCCTTTTCCATTTTGGCTTTGCCTAAGGAGCGATTAGCAGCTCATGTGAGTAGGTAGCTGTGAGAGAGGCAGCTCTGATGTACAAAAGGAAAACAGTTGTAGTCACCGGAGAAAGCAGCAAATATATGAAGGAAAAAAAAAAAACAACCAAAAAAATCACATTGAACTTGGCAAATCAGGGTGGCAATCAAGGTTAGGTCCATCACTAGGCCTTGAGTCAACACAATAAAACTCCTGTACAAATGTTACAATTTTCCACGCCATTTCTCTCACTTTATTCAAGAACAGCATTTGTCCATGTACATGGATCTTAAGTACAAATCAGTCCAAAAATACAGATTTGGTATTTCAGTGGGATCTTGACATTTCCACTGAAATCAGGTCTACACTGTGCTGGGCATTATATGCATAGTAAGGATCTCTGTCTTCAGGAGCACGAGGATAAGGTGCATAAAACCTGGCTACTGTTCCCACTCTGCCAGGGTGGGAAACGGAGGCACGGAGCTAAGTACAGGGGATCGTCCAAGGTGATGCAGGAAGTCTGTGCCAGAATTGAAGACTGCTGCAATTAAACCCATATATTTTAAGATTCCTATTTTTGAGCCTCACTTTGAAACAAATCTGTTTGCCTAAAATGCAATGATAGGGTTTAGGCTTTTTTTTTTTTTTTTTTTTAATCCNNTTTCCTTAACCTCAATTGTTTTCTCAGGCTTAAATGGTTACGCTGGGCATATGGTAAGGAAAGCATGACACCAGACCTCCTGGACTGAAAAGCAGAGCAGTCTAATGCAGATATGAATATTAGACCTTAGGACAGCACAGCACAGCATAGTTACAACTTGTCCTTACAGAATATTGACATCCATAGAAGACACGCATTCACTGAAATGCTAGATCCTGAGTCAAAATTATGGAGAGGCCTCTCCGTGGGGGTTCACAGGTCCCAAGACTGATTTTCGACAATTTTTCTTGTAACGTTTACTAAACTCAGACTAACAGCAGCTCTGATGATATGTAAACACATCCAAATGCGCATGTTTGTGGAGCTTTAGAGCTTTCACTTTCACTTTTTTCTCTCACATTAGTGTTTTCAGACATTTTCCCACAATGATGTGGGCAATGTGTCTTGCATGGGATCTCTAGAAGGAAACAGACCTGAGACCTATCACCTTTAGTGGCACGTAGCTCCGCTGTGCTAACGGAACAATATTTGGACCAGAATGTGCCAGCGATGAATATGGCCTCCAAGTCAGGCATGTCTCATCTTTTCCAAACAACATTCTTGTACAGATTAGAGGATAATCTGACAGGCAGGCCCAGCCAATTAAAACAGTAATTGAAATAGCTGAGAGTGTTTTATTTGGCAGGAACTGAGCATTCTGCTTCATTTTTTAATGAACAAACAAGCATGGTCAATCGTAATAGTTTGATTAATTTAAGAAGTCATTTTTCTGCTAAGATAATTTCCTATCTTGTGTTTCTAAAAACAAAACCAGAAAAGACAGACAGAAAGAAAAGATTCCTTTCGACCTTTGGTGGGACACTATAAACATCGGTCAATGAATAAAATCCTGAAATGATGGTGAAACCACAAAAAGCAAAACAGTTCCCCTTTTGACTAGGGTAAGCAAAGGTATTTCAGATGCAGGGAAGGGGGAAACCTCAGGAAGCCCACACTCATTAAAGGATTGAGGTTCGTTTTCCTGAGTCTCAGAAACATTTAGGAAAACAACATTAAACAAAAAGCAAACTAAAACTTCCCCTGCAACTTCTATAACCTTATTGAGGCCTTTGCAACCAGCTAGGACTTTCTTTCATTCCACCCGCTATTGACCAACCCTGTACTATAAAGAAAAAACAAGAAAAAAGAACCTAGTCCAAAAGCAAAATTTCAGTTAGGAAAGTAAATGGAAGGTGTATTTCAAACAAACAGAACACATCGCTAATTGACAGTTGCGTAGTGATTTACAGGAGACAGCTTATTAGCTTTGGTACAGTGCCAAGTGGTACCCACATCACTGAAAGCATCTCAGCTGGCGTTTGGGCATGGATATCTCAGACTCTCCTTCCTAGTGTCCCCAGTTTAGAAAAGCTTCGCTATTCATCAAAGTACTTAGGCCACATGCTTAATTTTAAGCACGTGTTTTCCTCAAAAGAGATGCATTTAAACATGTGCTAGGGATTTAAACATGTGCTAGAGTTATTTATGGAATTGCTCCTTCCAGGAATGGCATACATCTGAAGGCAATATGGGAAGCATTGACTGCCAAGATGAAGACTGTGTCTATTCTGTGGGTGAGCTGCGGATTTCAGTCCTCAGACCAGTTAATTTGGCACCTTGCAGAGGAATTTAAAGATGTCAACTGTTTCCTGAAGATAACACGTGTGAGTAACACAACATTGTGTTCAATCAAAGATTGGAATGATGTATTCAGTAATTTTGACATAGAATACAAACATTGATCTGTGTGATTTAGTCTGAAGTGAAGGTGGCTGTGGAACCACAGTGTATGTTGAATTCAGCAATTAAGTACCTTCAAATATTTTCATCCTTGTTAAGCATGTGTTTGGTTTGCCAGTACAATGTGAAGGTAGAAGTATATTGGGATAGTCAGGGATGTCACTCCCAAGTAGTGGAAATGCCATCCCATACCTTACATAATATTGCAGATACAAATTAAAGCCTATCTTCTGGGAACTTATCTTCCAGTGTTGTGAAAAGCCATGCAGACTTCTTCATTGCTCCTGTCTGTAATTTCTTGATAGCAAGAATGAAGAATGTATTGAAGTGCAAGCAGCAAAACTCCTTCTCCTTCAGAGTCCTGTTGTTATAAAGGAATTTTTGCAACTTAACTGTAAGAAGAATTAATCACATTAGTATTGAAAATATGCTGAGGCACCATTTTCTGATTTTGTTAGTGACTTGGAGTGGCTGATCTGGGCCTTGTTACATGCAATGAAATGAGGCCAAATGTCTGGCCAACTATAAACTCACACCCTCCTCTTCTTCACTAGTCACAGAGTAGAGCATTCTCTTACCAGGCTTTTGGAACATAGATCCCACTCCATAGGGAAGCTGTATTCAACGTTCATGGCTTCCCCCACTTAAGGATTTTGTTCAAATAAGGTCCGGGATTCTGGTGTGCGTCACTGTAGAATAATTTGAGGAGATATGCTGTCAATCTGTTGTTGCTTTTAAAATCCTAGAAGGGCAGACTTCACAGAAGAGGTTTCACGTAAGATGCTGCTGACTAGATCAGAAAAGTCCAACTTATGAACTGCCCTAGATACATGTGTGTAGCCATCCTCCTCAGTTCTCCTCTCATAAGGACCATATATTCCACCTTCAACCTCCCTGAAAAACAGCAGCCTATCCCCTGCAGTGCATCTATAGGGCCTGATAGGAAACAAAATTGACACATTGCTTCACTACTTCCTTGGCCTTAGAATAAATTTATCTATCTATCTCATTTGCCTTCCCTCACAGCAGACAGGATGGTCAGGTTGTTGAGCCCTTGCACACACAGGTTGGTCTCAGCAAAACCAGAAAATGTCTCATGGCAACATTTGCCAAACTCCCCATTAAAGGCTGCATAATGGCAGCTCATCTGCGCTACTTAGGGCAGTGATGCGGGGCTCTGAGCTTCTTAGGCTTGCCATGAAGTCTGTGTGGGACTCGACTATTTTTAGTTCTTCCTCTTAACTGAATTGGCTGATTCAGTGTAATGCAAAGCCCAATATCTAAAATGCACTTTGAATTCAAGTTTCAGCATCTGAGGCCACCGTCAGTGGCTCCCATAGAGTCAGTCCTCGCTGCAGCTTGGCTTTATCAACCTTTTGGCCATTTAGACTTAAAACAACGTCTGAGATGAAAAATTCTGAGAAGTGACAGTACTAAATCACTTGGAAAATGTAGCATGTTATTTATTATGTAGACAACAAAAACACGATGTGGTCACTGGTGAGTGTTGGGATCTTGTTTCCAGGAAATTTTGTCTGTTGCTTCCTTGGCTTTTTTGCTTGCAGAAACTGCCACCCCTGCCATTTCTGCAGAACTTGCTGAGTCAAGAGTTCTCACAGCTGGAACGCCCCAAGGCCGTGTAGCAATCTGCTATGGGACTTTCCCTCCATACCTGTCTCCTTCTGCCCCTTTGCATCGGCTTATTCCAAAGTCTTTTGCTATCTTTTCAAGATGACCAAAGGTCAAAAGTTCAAACACTGACAAATTATAGTGTATTGCAGAAAGGCTGTAAGTAGGAATGTGAGCAACTGTCTTGGCGCCTTCATTTCCATCTGGTTTCCATGTGTAATAAATGTAGCCAAGTTTATTAATATTCTAATCGCTACTCAAAGGCCACAATTCCATGCTCTGACTGAATTGACGCTGAGGTTTTGGATCTGACAACCATATTCTGTTTATATAAACAGCAAGGATATAACGTTGTGCAATAATTTTGCTGATACTTATTATGATACTTAGACTCTTTCCATGCTCAGAATGGTTTAATAGGAATATCTCATTGTGAAAGAAGCATTTATCCACAAATTCAAGAGGTGTATATTAAAGACTCGTGTACTACACCACACAATGACCTTTACCTCAGGATGTGTGTGGCCCACGTCAGATACAATTTGTACTGAAAATGTTATCAGATTTTCCTCCACTTGATGCAACTGGCTTTTCTGGAGACACCAGAACAACAGCTTGCTCAGCTAGTTGTGCTCGTTAGCTTACACTTGAGAGCACTGTATCGTGTTTGAGATTTTTGTAGTAATACAATGAATACATTTCATAATACAATAAAGTAGAAGTCCTTTTATTCTTTTAAATTGACATTTTTGCATACCATAGCATTTGAATCTGGCAGGTGGAAAAGAAACCACATCAATAAATTGTACTATGAAAGAATACTTTGTGGTTTTATTTGAGGATCCCAGCACACTTTATAAACTTGCATTACCTTTTATAGCATGTTTGTGGATATCTGAAAACTTTCTAATTCGCATAAAAAAATGAGACATAGATAGATGAACCAGCCTGGCCAAGGATATACATATTTTACAACCTTTGAATATGAGAAAAATCTAAAGACATGTGATCCCGGTTTGCCTGCTCTAAAACATAATTTTAGGTATTATTTTCCTTATTGAATGATCGCAAGCAACATGGGAAAATAGACTGATTGAATTTAGATTACTCTTGAAAGGAAAAAACAAGTTCTGCATTTTACTACCATGATCATGTGCTCTTGCAATACTTTAAAACTATGCAGACAACTTAATTTCTAACAATACTTTTTAGCATGTGGCTAAACTTTTAAACCAAAATTTTGTGATAGGTTTCCAGTCTCTGAAGCAAAAACTGCATGCATAGAGAGATTTTCTGCTGGTTCAGAAATTCTTACTGTGGAGTTTAACAGTTGAGCAAGTGTAAAAAAATGGGCTTGGGAGCTCAGATTCTTCAAGCTGCCTTTGCTGTTTATGAACTACTTTTGTACGTATAATGATGCTGCTACCAAATATTTCTCCCCATGTGTTTTTTGCAGATAATAATCAAACAGACAGCAATCCAATTAAAAAGTCTTTTCAGCCTACTGTGTTCCCTGTTGCCCAATACCCTTCTTAAGGCTAGTCATTAATTAACCATGAACTGATGCTCCAGTATTTGGCTTGTTGGTAACATCTGATAAGATCTGAAGAGCCTTCCCAGCAACTTAAACTTTTGCTGACAGGACAGTAGTGAGAGCTAAAAACTGTGAACATCATTATATCTTAAAGTTAAGCAAACACTGAAGGACACTTCATTAGGTTTGATAAAAATTTCATTAAAACTCCTCATATATTTTTATAACAAAAGCAGTCAGTTTGGCCACTGAGCAAGTTATGGCTGTCCTAGTGACTACTGGGTGCTACAGAATTAGATAGAAACAATGCTCAGCTACTTCCAAGTAGACTGTTCAGCATTTTAACCAGGGAGCTAACAATGCCTCTTCACTGCTTTGAATTTGTAATACATATTTGCAGAAGTGTGACACTGTGTCTAGTAGAAGAAAGGTTATGTACAACCCTGCTGAAATGCCACGTACTCTCCTTTAGCAGACAACATACTGGAGATACATATGATTCCTACATGGTATTATTGACACTTAGGATGTTAGATTATGAGCCCGGCTTCAATTTCACAGCTATATGCAATGATGGCGTTCAGATAGAAAGAAGGCCCACCTTTAGCAAGGCAAAGTAGCAGATCAAGGTCTGCAACAAGTTCTGTGGCTTTTCCCAAATTTGCTTAATGAAAGTTTGCAAAGAACATGATTCATAGTTAGACTGCATCCTCGAGACCGCTGCCTGCACAGCTTGCTTTCACAGAAAGGCTGTCTTCCATGTAATTACAGCCTACAGGAGAAATGTCAGTCTCAGATTTACTTGCTTTATGCGTGCGTGTGGTATTGCCCATCTTCTTAAGTCATCATGTCCCATCATGAAGAGACCATCTGTGTTTAGTTAAACAGTGTATTTCATGGGAGCTATTTCTGTCATCCTGCTCAAGGAAGATGCCATGACTCTGTTTCCCAGAGTCCATCTGTCTCTCCCAGGAGCAAGGAATAACTTCACTAGTAACTTGCATTTAAAAACAGGTACAGAGTGATAAAGGAAGCAAACTAAAGGAAGGGAAAAAAATAGAAGGAAAAATGAAGAGAAGCAGTCCTGTATTTCTCTAGGGAGTGGGAGCCAGAGGTGAGGAGAAAGCAGGGAAGGCACAGAGGTTCTCTTTGTCTGATAAAAGTCAGAAAGGTCAGTTTGCCCACTGCTGCCAAACTGTGAAATAAATGTATAAAGCTTTCAAAACTTCCTCATTCAAGTAAACAAATACCAGATGAGAGAACCTCTTTTATTCGGTCTTCAGAAACTGTCTGGTGTCCCCAAATTATCTTAACTGTCTGGAGACTATCTACACTCTTCAAGCAGACCCCCAGGCTTATGTGCTATTGTCATACACAGATACAGCATCAGTCAGACAGATGTTTTGTCCCGAGTGGATTACTTTTAAGAATATTTGTCACTACAATATTTTTTTTAAATACAGAGCAGTCGTCATTTAATGATTTAACCTATTGTCCAGTGACTTGGAAAGTCCACGTTAGGATGCATCATTTGATGGCAAGCTCTGTTTATGTCTATGTGCACTACAGATAAGACTGGGTAAGCCATATATATAACTGGACTGAGGAGTGGGTTTACTCTACAGCTCCCCACCATCCTGCTCCCCCATCAACTGGATTTGGGGCCTGGCAGGTGACTCCAATCTGGATTTTGAGCCTCAGTTTCCTCCCTATAGGGGGCATAGGGCTTACAGTAGGGGACAATATGCTTCCCACCCTCATCCTAGCGCGGAAACACGAATAGAGCACTCACTTGGGCACAGATACTGGTCTTGTTTCCAGGACCCACAGTTTCTGATACAGTCTCAGGAAATGTATGTGGGGTAAAGCCTTCGAAAAGTTGTGCCTTAATAACGTTGTAAACATTAATATGTTTGATGGATGCAGTCTTGTAGATTGCTCCACAGTGGTATCCACAGATTGCTGTCAAAGAAACACCATACCTCACATTCACTGATATTTTAAGAAACATTGTCCTGAATCCTTGATAATCTAGGGGGCAATCACTGAACTCATTGCTTATCAAGTTGTCCTTGCATTTCCTTTGCATTTACTTCAAAGATACCTGTTCTCCTTGAGGAAATCCTTGACCTACAACTCTCTTGATATGTACACTATAGAAGTATCACTGTATGTCTAAAATTTCATAGGTTCCTGGGTAAGAAATTTCACGACTGAAATTCACTGGAAGCAGGTTTGCAGAAGTAAACTAAACATTCATGCTTTTTAAGCGATATATGAGACGATGAGTCTTCTGAAGTGCACTAGATGAATGCCGTGCACAGCAGAGCATGGGCATGCCTGTGAACAGCCATATCTCTGCCCCTTTGTGGGAGCATTCCTAAAGGGCTGTGCTACCCGCTTCACCCTGCAGTCTCCTGTGTAGCATCCACAGCTGCAGCAGGCATGGACATCTCACAGTGCTGGACCTTCTCCTCAATTTGCCTGGGAAAGTCTGTGGGTTAGGCAAGGAGTACACAAGCTGGGACTCATCTTCTATCACTTGATAATATGCCTCATACAAATAACACACTCTCCCACCATAAGTATCAAATACCTTTAATGCTGTTCAGGAAAAGAAAACACATTTACTCCTTTCACTCAGACAGAACATGGTCCAACTTCAAACCCTTTCAGTCTGCCTTTATAGAGCAACACTCACAGACCCTGTGGTTACCTCGAACTCAGCCAATATTATCTTCTCACCCAACTCTGAAAGTGGTGTAAGGCTGGGAAAAAGACTGTCTTCTGACAGACCTCAGATATTTCCAGATCTACTGAATTCAACTGACTCTAGACTGAAAGGCCTCAAAGTCTTCTCAGAGCTCAAGATGTCATAGAATCTTAGAATACCAGGTTGGAAGGGACCTCAAGGATCACCTGGTCCAACCTTTCTTGACAAAAGCATGGTCTAGACAAGATGGCCCAGCACCCTGTCCACCTGAATCTTAAAACAGTCCAATCATGGGGAATCCACTACTTCCCTCAGGAGATTATTCCAATGGCTGGTTGTTCTGTCAAAAATTTTCCTCTTGTGTTCAATCAGAATCTCCCCTGGAGTAACTTGTACCTGTTACCCCTCAGCTTTTTCATGTGACTCCTTGTAAAAAGGGAGTCTCCATCTTCTTTGTAGCCATTTTTTAAATACTGGAACATGGTGATAAGGTCTCCCCTAAGCCTTCTTTTCTCAAGGCTGCACAAACCCAGTTCTCTCAGCCTTTCCTTATGTGGCAGGCTTTCCAGTCCCTTGATCATCTTGGTTGTCCTTCTCTGGACCCTCTCCAGCCTGTCCACATCTGACCAAAACTGAACACAGTATTCCAGGTGTGGCCTGACAAGTGCAGAGTAGAGTGGGGTAATGACTTCTTTATCTCTGCTGGTGATGCCCTTGTAGATGCAACCCAGCATTCTGTTGGTTTTCTTTGCTGCAACAGCACACTCTTCACTCATACTGAGTTTGCTGTCCACCAGGACCCCCAGGTCCCTTACAGCATAGCCACTCCCCAGCCGTGTAGATCCCATCCTGAGCTGACACCTGGACATGTCTCCAGGCATCACCATTTCCCATTCCCAAGAGATATTTAATTGCATCAATACTCTTCATACTATAATATCCCATGGATGTTGTAAATTTGACAATTTGTTTCAGCCTGTGCCTGCTGCCTCTCACTTTGTCCCTCCAGGGAGACTTTGGCTCCATCTTCTCTCCAACCACCCTTTAAGTTGTAGACATTAGTTAGATACTCTTGAGCCCTTTCTCCTTTAGGCTGAGCAAATGTGTCTCTCTCAACCTCTCTTTGTACATCATGTGGTCCAGGCCACTGACAGTCTTGGTGAACCTACACTGGACTGTCTCCAGTATGTTCATGTCTTTCTTGTACTGGGGCGCCCAAAACTGGACTCAGCACTCCAGGTGCAGGCTCACAAGCGCTGTGTAGATAGCACTTCTCTCAACTTGCTGTTATAACCTTAAACTGCCACCAAAAGACCAGGTCCTGCCTGTCCCTCACCCTTTCTTTTCACACATCCTCCTCCTGTGCTGGTGTTAGTATGTGGATATACAAGAGGCAGATCGCATCCTATACACAGTGACTGATACATGTTGAGTGTTTTTCACCCCTGTAAATGCTGACTGAGCCCCCTGCTTTCAGTGGGTCAGATAATTGTCTGAAAAAACACAGTATGAAATGTGAGAGAGCCTGGGATGCAAAGAGTAAGAGAACAGAAGTGTAACATGATGAGTCACAAAGCAACAAAATGAGAGGCATCAATATTTATTCCCATTAAACTGGTTCCCTTTTATAAAAGTATCATTGTTTTGGGAACATTTAGCAGCGAAGAAGAATCGGGGCTGGTCCAGACTTCTTACCTCAGAAAGTGGAGAATTTTGTCTCTGAATACAACAGTAGTAAGTCCACAGATCCTTTGCCAAACCATACAGTGAAGAGGGAGGAGGATGTGTCACAGCCACTGCTGTGTAACGCATAGCTGCCATTAACATCCCCAAGTGTAATAGCCACAGATAGCCTTCTACGTGGATTAAAAAGCCCTTTTGCAACTTCAGGACAGAAAAAGGAGAAAATACTGTATTGTATTTTCTTGTCCTATAAGGTAAATAAGGAAAGATTTAAGCTAAACCATTAACTGCCAGTTTTTTTGGAACAACCTAAGAGTTTCAACTGCTCCCCAAACTCTGGAATCTGTTGGAGAAAGGAATTTGCAGACCCAGAAAGAAGAGGCAATGCCACACTGCCTGTGCCTAGAAAGGAGGGCTGGAGGGGGTCCGCAAAATATTTTTTATGTCAGGGAATAATTATTTTGTAGTGAGACAGAAATTATCTCATTTAAATAACATTTTTCCTACAGTACTTTCTCAAAGCCCAAGGGCTGCTCTTCCAAAAAATGAGATTTTTGGCAGCCCCAGAGCTTTTCTCGTATTTCTGTCTGTCCTACTCATACTATAAACAGTATTCTTACAAAATAATTTCTAGACTACAGTTTCTTCATCAGTACACTGGAGAAGGAAGGAAAAAACCTACGTTTTATGTTACTTACCAGCTGCAGACAGCTACTCAGTTGTGCTGTTAAAGTATACCATTTGTTAGCCAAACAATCCAATTCCATGGCCGAGATTATATGGGAGGTCAGACTAGATGATTGAATAGCCATTTTTGGCATTAAAAGCTATGAAAACAACTATTATTTCAGCATAATAAATGAAGTTATTAAATACAAATGCAAAGTGTCTGCATGCTAACCACCCCTTAAAGTTTTTATGTTGTACTGGAGTCAGTGATCAGACTGAATGTAGTTTATGGTTTGGGGACAAATTCAAGCTTCCTAGAGGCTGGAAAAGACTGTGGATGATAACCAATGCATGCTAATAAGAATCCACAAGCAACAAAACTAGATGTGAAGAAACTAAGGGAAAAAATCCTTGTAATTCTGCATTCAACTTCAAAAGCAAATACCAGTTTCTGTTCACTACCATATTGAATTTGCATCTCGCAGGCAATCAATTTAGTCTTGAAGAAAAAAAGATAAGGGAAAGGACCACTATAGTAGAATATTCACTGGTAGGCCACTTAAGAGTGTTAAATCCACCTTAGAATGAGACATTAAAGTTGATTACATTCATAAATCATATGAGGACCAAATAAATTGGGATAGGTAATACAGAAAAAAATACTGGCTAGATTGAGAGCATTCCCTTTGCCTTTATTCCTGTGCATTTGTGAATAGCTGAAGTACAATCCTTGTCCTGCTAAAAGTAGTCAGGGATTTTAGTTGAATCTGTGAGTTGTTTTGGCAATAGCTAAAACAATGTTTTAATTTTTTAATTTATAACTTGTGAACATGTTTGTCCTGCATAGATCTCCAGGGCTACCTGGGATGTGTACTAAGTGGAGGGAATGTAAATTGCCCCTCCTTCTGGCCAGGCATGGTGCCTGTCGATGTAGCAGTCCTGTGATGCTCTAAAACATCTTGGGGAGAAGTAAATCCCCAGGAAAACTGGAAACTGAGCGCAGCCACTCCACCTCCTGCCCTGAGCACAGTTCTGGCAGAACCATGAATCAGACACATTCACTTAATACCCTAAGTTCCATAGCACCCCTTCGGTCAATTCTTGTTAAAATAAAATAGAAAGAGATCCGTCGAGCTCTTTTGGACTTTCTGGAGAGGAAAAAACCCAAATGTTCAAACAACTAGTTGAAGCAATTAGGGGAGATGTGAATGGCTCCACCAAACAGACGGTTAGATGAACAGACTGTTTCCCCATAGGTATTTTAAAGAGTATTTCTGTATTTTATATGCTCTATAAACAATTTTAAATGCAGTGGAGTTACTGGGGGTTGAAGGGAAACATAAGAAGTGAGCAGGGTGGGAGTGCAGGACGAGGGAGGATATGAAAGACGAGCCGTCTGAAATGTGAAGATCTTAAGTACTGGTGTGTCTGGTTATTTGAGTGTCCCTAGCAGTCAAATAATGAGCCTTCTTCATGTTTTGCCTTTCTGGACTTGGCTTACTTAGACAAATTTGTAGGCATTAGGGTCTGTCTGGAGTTAGCTCCAAGATCTTTCTTTTTTTTTTCCCCTTAACATTTTGCAGCTGAGGCAGCCTTGTGAAAAAGAGGCTTTGAAGAGAAACATTACCAAATATGTATTTTCTCCTGCCCATATCTTCTCTTTCCACAGGAAAGGGATGCAGGCACAGGCAGACCAATGGAAGCGCACGACCGGCCGCCGTCACTGGAGGAGAAAGACAAGCCCTGCCTGCAGCCCTGCTTGCGGGGAGGAAGCAGCTGAAGGTAAACGTCTTCGTCGGTAAAGGGGACCCTGTCACCTTGACATTTCTGCCAGATCTGTAAAGGTTTTACTCAGCGCTTCTTCCCCTTCCAGCCGCTCTTGGCCACTCCTGGCCGATCACCTGGGAAGATTGTTTTGCTTCCCTTGGCTGCTCTTTGTGAACTGCAGACAGCGGAGTCTGACTATTTTTGTCAGGGGACACCACTCACACAAGCAGAGTAACTGAGCCCTGCACCATTAATGCTTTCTGCCAGAACCTCGGCTGCAAATACAGCTACACAACCTGCTCCCTCCTCTGTGTTTCCAAAGATTTTAGGTAATCATAGCATGAGAGTGGAGCAAGAGCTACTTGTTGCGCTCTGCTGGTATTATTTTTCTGATACAAAATGTTGTCACTAGTAATGTCTGCATGTAAAAGCCCTAAGGAGAGTCTGCATTGTGCTAGGATGCATAAAATAAAAACAGTTCTTACCCCAAATGGTTTGCAATCCTGGTCAGTGCTGCCCACACCCACAATTTTTTCACTATGTTCCCCCCAAAAGAAGTCCTAGCCTCTGGAATCACAATTACTTAAGAATCCTTATATGTACTGAAACTCCTCTCCCTTTTCCCCAAAATGTTACTGTGAACTTTAAAAAAATTTAACCAAATTTCCTAAGTAATCATCTCCTTTATCCCTGCACTACCCTTCCCTGCTACTCTCCACTCCCCTTTTCTGCATCCTATGGTAGCCATGTCAGACTTGAGACAGTAAGGACCACGGTTCATCCAGAAACACATAAATGATGGTTTCTTGTCTGGTCCCTCTTCTGACCGAACAGGCAGTTGTTGCCGGGCAAAACCTGTTCAGGCTTAGCTCTGCTTCCCTCTCCTTCTGGAAGGAACTCATTTGGCTTCCTTGCCTCTAACCAGCTTTCACAGACAGAACTTAAAAATTTAAACTTTGTGACAAATCAGGTTGAAATTACTGAATGCATTCAAAAGACACCAGAGGTGATCAAATAGATAGGCCAGGTCAATAATATTATAAGCCATTTTCCTGGGGAAAGCAGGCAAAAATAGTTCTAGATCTTTCTTGTAGATAGGGAGAAAGTCTATTCCATTTCAGAATAGGAACAAATCTGGATTATTCGGATAGCAAAGTTCCCCTAAGTGCTCCGTCTGCAAATTCCATTTTGAATAGAGATTTTTTTCTGTTTTCTGTACTGCCTTTTTGTGCCATTGTATTGAAATATAGTTCAAATTGAGCGAGACTTGTGAAATCTTGATCTCCACAAAGAGCTGGAGGGACATTACACTTTGGCAGCCCAAGAAGCTGTGTTGAGACAGAGTTTGGACCCGGCTGGTAGGCAACTTTTTGTTGGAGTTAACAGATGAAACTGCAGATAGGTTTGGGACGAATAAAGAGCAAAGTGTTAGGAATAAAGTTCTGCCTTACAATAACCTTGGGCTGGGGTTCAGATACAGTAGGTAGTCTCTGTGTAGAGTTTCAGGCAGAAGCAATGTGTGGCTGAGTTTATGATGTGTCTCATTTGGCAGTTGTAGGCTGGCAAAGAGATAAACCATAAGTGACCTGCTGGTAAGCCATTTGGAGCTTAGGTTATGACCAGTATGAGACCTAATATTAGATGTGAGATAGTTTGAAATTGGTAGTGTCACATCACATGATAGTTCTGGTTAGTTTTAGTAGATACCTATGGCCTATGTCTGTATTAGATTAGATAAGAGTTAGAAGGAAGCAGAGGGCTGAGGATAGGTTTGAAGCTAGTGAAGTAGATGGGTCAGTTCCTAAACCATGTCAGCCTGGGTTTAGGATGTGGGCCAGTGGATGGCTTTGGGATGGGACTGAGGGTGAACCCAACACACCGCATACAGTCAGGGTCTAGTGAATCACGCAGTATTGCGCTGCAAGAGTGGTTGAGACAAATCAGTGTTGCGGGTAGGACAGGGAACTAATCTGGCTCCGGCATGAGAGAAGAGATTTGCACTAATAAATTGTTTGGAGACAACAGGCTATAGCTGATTTTTCTTAAATCTACCTGTCAGGGCTGAAAGTGAGGCCTGTGACTGAACTCAGCCATACATTAGTCTCAGGCCAAGGGGTGACTTCAGGCTAGCAAAAGTTGAGTGAGATTATCGTGCTGTGGGTACAGCAGGCTAACGCGCAGGACTTCAGCCAAGGCTATAGCTGGGGCTGGCAGGCAGTCCTGTCAGAGGGCAGCCTCAGGGCTGGGGGAGCTGCAGGTCGGCAGGGGCTTTGTGCCAGGGCCACCATCAGAGATTGCTTGTGGTGCAGACAAGGGAGAGCACAGAGGAGAGGAGGTCTTGGGGTCTAGTGAGGACCTGGCACAACAGGCTCCTTGGGACAGGGATAACACTGCAGTGAGAGGCCACAGTAAATGATCTGAGGTTCAGGGTGGGTGGTTTTGGTTAAACTGCAGGCACTGAGTAGGTTAGGATTATATCTGTACTTAATTTTTTTGCTAAAATAGGAATAAAGGCAGTAGGTGACTGTGAGCAAGGGGTAGGTTAGAAGTCAGACAGTGTCTTGGGAATAGTGCTCAGGCCTTGGGCAGCTAGTGGTTTGCAGCTAGGATTGAGGCAAAATCCATCACACCAAACTGGGAATTGTACCCCTCAAAAGACCCAGCTTTATCTCTAGGCTGCTGTCTACCAGTCTTCGATTTAAACTCAAGCCACATTTATTCCAGTGCCTGAGACTCCTTATCTTCCTGAAATCTAACTCATTCAAATTCATTTAGAGGAAATAATCATAATCAGATTTAGTGTTACCTATAGGCTTCAATCCTAACTCACAAGTGCCTGGCTACGTCAAGAGCTACCAGAAGGCACTGTCCTGTTTACGTCAGTCCTAGTTGTGGTCTGCAGCTCAGTACCAGCCCAGTATGCTCTTAAGGTCTTTATGGGTAAGTTTCACCCCAGGCAGCTTGACAAATACAATTAAAATAAAGGCAGAAGATGTATTTTCTACACTGAACACCTGCAATTATTTTACTAAATTTCTGTGGCTGCACATCATTCTTCAGTAGAACAGAAAAAAACACAGGGACTCACAACCTTGTACAAGCCCATGTGAGGTGCAGAGCCACCTTGCAGAGATTTTCAAGGACTGCCCTGAGGAGAGACATCATGTCTGCACCTCAGAAAACACTGAGGTGGCTGCATTGCTTCTTCTGAGCAACACCTCATAAAGGGCCACAAGCGCCCTCATACCTCTGTGGTGTTTTCATTTACAGTAATAAATGAAACTACTAAAATAGCAGAAAAAAAAATTGATAATGAAAATGAAAGAGAAGTTCCTTTTTAACAAAAACCCATACAGATAACAAAATTAGTGACCTTTGTATTTTCAGGTATAATATTCCCTCTGGCCCTTCAGCTGGAGCATATTGGGGATATGATTTGTTGGCTTTCTACTAACTACAAACAGTAAATAATTGTTAATCATCTCTAACCAATATTCTTTCCCTTTGGAATAACAGTCAAATAATGCATGATATTCCCTGTTTACTTCCTGAGGACATGGATAACAACTGCCTCCTGTGTTATGACTGCGCACAGATCCAACCCCTCCCGCAAGTCCCCTGTGTCACTCATCCCCCTCTTCCCACAAAGCCCTTGTGCCTACATGGGTAATTACAACCATTCTGAATTTTTGATCTCTCAGATTTTGGGGTTTTTTGCGTCTTTCCTGCTCCCATTCCTCTCTCCAGCCTTGTAATACTCTGCAGACTCTGAACAATGGGTTAGCTGTTCCCTCCAGTCAAGGTTTCCAGAAATAGTCTTTAGAGTTTTGCCATATGTTTATCTTTCTTAATACTCCAGTGAGCAGCCCCCTCATGACTCACGGGCAAACAAAGGTCTTGAATGGTTTGTTTATTCTTCTGAGCTAGATGGCACTGCCTGGGGCTGGCCATGTGGGCAGCAGAGGAGCTCTGAGGAGGTGCATATTGTTGCACATATTTAATTACAAACAACATCATATTTACTCTTACCCAAACTGCTGAGAATCAGAATGAAGGTCGGAAAACCTAGCCACCCTCAGGTAGCCCCACTCTGACATTGTTCCTGGAATGGGTTGGTCCCACATGCCAGCAGGCTCCTATGCATCTGGAGCAGCTGCTGGAGAAGCAAGGGAGGGGTACGGAGGAAGTCACCCTAAATAACTCAACTTCCAAGCTTCTCCCACTAAGCTCTCTCCCACTCCTGACACAGTCACTGAACGACCCTTGTCTGTCAGCGGTAGGGTATATTTTGGCTCACAAAGAACCAAAGCAACCAGCCTAAGAATTCAGTATTAAATAAATAAACAACTTTACCATGCATGACAAAGACAAAACCTCAACAGCCAGTCACAGAATGAAATGCCCAGCAAAAAATAAAGATGCCCAGAAGACCTGAGCTGTGGGGCTAAGCAAGGTACTTCAGAGTACTGAATAAAAGACTAGCTCTTATGGCCAACGCTGGGTGTGCAGAGCCATGCAAACCATTCAGGTATAAAACCTTAAATCACTTCAGGGACTAGAGAAGAAAAGATGCAGGTTACTCAGTTTTCCATCCCCTCAAGGGAAGAGATCAAGGTGAAAGAAGTCAGATGTGAGCCAAGCAAGTGCCTAAGCAAATGGTTGTCATGCATTTTTAAACACTCTGTCGTCTCTAAGGGGACTGTGCTGGGCTGGCAGATCTGACTGGCGACATCTGGGAGCTCTTGCTTTTCCAGAGAAGGTGTTGGAAGCTAGGCACAGGATGCTATCTAGAGGTCTTTCAGGGCTCAGAAACCACTGCTGGGACCTATCCACTTAGTAACACCTAAATATAGCAGAGGACTTTGATTAAGGCCATTGGTTAAGATGGAAAAATGACAGGCCGATGTATGGTACTTTGGCAATCTCTTCGTGAGTTCTGGGAAGGTATGTTGGAAAACTTGGAACTCAGCAGAAGGGTAAGTGACTTGAGATCTCAGGAGCCTGTTCCAGGGGAAAAAAAACCCTACCAGATCACCAAAGGAGAAAGATGAATTGTAAAAGTTGCATGCTGAAAAGCAAAAAAAGAAAAAGATTGGGACTTGGGTATCTGGCCATCAGTGTCTAAAATGGCAGGAGGGTACCCAAGCGTACCACCTGGTATCCAGCTCTTGTTTCAGAATAACACGTGCCTCTCACAGATATGAGCAGTGCTAAGTCTCAGGTATCACAGGGTGCCTAAAATGGGACAGGCAACATGTTCAGGCACGTGGATGGATCCCAAATTTCCTGTCACCTTTGTGAGAGCTTAAAAGACAAACTAGGTAAATAAGGATGTCTGACCTTTCTGGAATACAGTGAAATGATGAAAACTCAATACACACAGGATGATTAAGTTTCCTTACCTCCTAGCCAAAGTTGCAAACCTTCTCCAAACACCTGCTCACTGAGGTGGTCTACCCCTGGAAGATCAGCATATCAAAGCTTTGGGGGCCCAGGAAGCTGTTGAACTCCAGCAGGCTGCTGTAGTGAGCACCTTTCCCTTACAGACAGGGACCTTCTGTTCAAAAGACTCTGCTGATCACAGCTGTGCAAATAGGGTGAGAGGAAAGCCTTTTTCTGGAGGGAGCATTTATGTCTTTCATAGGTCAAACTCCATCTGAAATCCGGGGGAAGACCAGGACAGGTAGTGAAGCATGAATGTAATATATACACTTCAAGATAGTACTTAGTATATGAGATGTTTTGTTTAAGATAAAGAAGGGATTGATGGTATCTTGAGTACTCAACATACCTCGGAAATATTGCCAGATTTCCAAGTTTTCAACATCAGCAGTAAATGAAAGGTGAACTCCTTTTCTTAAGGGTAGAAAAAGGAGGTGAAGGAAGAAAGATATAATGTTGGCAAATATTTTGTTGCTTGCTCTGAGCCACTCTAATCATCACAAGTCAAAATATTTTGCAACAGGAAGGAAAGGATAACTTGTACACTGAGGTCTTTTATAGGAAAGGAAGTTCAGTCAAAGTGTGTATTTCCTAAGCATCAGAGAAACAAATACTTTCAGTATCAAAAAATGGAAAAACAGAACAAGTTTTCCAGGCAAAGCTCATGTCTTTTCACAAGGCAGGTGGAAGTCCTACAGGGAGAGGATGAGACACAAGTTGAGATGCTGGAGAACTAATACAGTTTCGTTCTGTACTGAATCATGTTAAATTCCAGCAATACTCTGAAACTAAGGCTTTCTGTTGTCAAACCTTTGGGCATGTATTTCTTTCTTTTCATTTATGTATGTATTTTCTACAATATACTACCATCATATACAGCATTGTTTAATCTTATCTGAATTGGCATTGGCTGTACTATCTTAGGAGCAAACTAACTGCTGCACCAAAAGAGAACAGGTCTCTGCCTATCTATTTGTAAAACACTTCAAAGGCTGCAGTTTAGTGCTGGAGCAATGGGTTTGCAAAAAAAGAAGCTTTTTTTTTTCCGGTTTTTGACATGTACAGATAAAATTTTATTTTGCACACAAGTATATTACAGAATTTTAAGGCTGCAAAGTCAAGTGCTCTGTTTGAGGCTTTTATAATATGTTTAATATGTATATTATACCTCATACAAGTAGAAAGAAAGGTTTTGTGAGGGTAATGTAGAGGTTTATTCTTGCTGTTTCTGGTCATTCCATTACAGGCTGCCAAAACCTGATGACACTCTTTAACCATCTAGAGAGTTTGCTGGGGTATGCTGATGAAAGTACTTTAACTTCAGAAGCTATTTGTTTGCAAACTATAAAAGATTCATTATTTTTTCAGTGTATGGTTCTGTTTCTGTTGAAACAGGTGGTAACTCCCCTCATTTCCCATCAGCTTCTTTACCCTTTATGTAAATCAGCTTACTTTCCTTTTTATGCAACAAATTGATAGCCGTAGGACCAATAAATTATCATCATAGTTCTCTGACATGTGCATCAGAAATACTGAGAGACATTGCATGGGATAAATGTAATTTCAACACCTTACACACCCTATTCTTGTCGTCTTTGCTGAATGCCATTTTTGATTTGCTGTCTTGCTTTCATATTTGGATGTTTAGACACTTTGACTGGTTTGAGAGGACCAACCTGCTCCACTGCACAGCTCTCAATTGCTCATTACTTTTAGCAATTGCTCCTCAGATCATAGCTCGCATCTGTCATGATGTCAGAACAGCATCATGATCACCTGAATTCATTTCCTAACATCCTAACTCCAGGTTATAAACTGTCACACAGAGATTTCTCCATCAGGCTCCTAACCTCTCTTCAAAAGGTCAAGATTCTTCAAAGTTGCCTTTCAAAAAAGAGATCTTGCCTTACTCAAAGGCTGTTGCAGTGCTCACCGCCACATTATAGATATAGAAACATAGAATTATAGAATAGTTTGGGTTGGAAGGGGCCTTTAAAGATCATCTAGTCTAAATCCCTCTGCAATGAGCAGGGACATCTTCAACTAGACCAGGTTGCTCAGAGCCCCGTCCAACCTGACCTTGAATGTTTCCAGGGATGGGGCATCTACCACCTCTCTGGGCAACCTGTTCCAGAGTATCACCACATTCTTCATAAAACATTTCTTCCTTATATCTAGTCTAAATCTACCCTCTTTTAGTTTAAAACCATTATCCCTTATCCTATTGCAAAAGGCCCTATTAAAAAGTCTGTCATCATAACACAGCTGTTTTAATGTAATTATTGTTATATTAATTATATACATTAATCTATTATTATAGATAGTATATATATTTTTATATATATACACCTCACTGTGTTTATACACATGTATAAATGCACCTGTGTATACACAGAGAGAGAGAGAGAGAGAGAGAGAGAGAAAGGCTGTAGAAGTGATTAATTCTCCACTGTAAAAAATGCACCTTTTTTTCTAGCTGGAATTTTTCCTGTCTCAGTTATAATCACTGATATCTATAACACTTTTTTTCCTGCTAGATTAAAGTGCAAAATACTAACATGAATCTTTTCTCTAGATAGCCTAAACTAAAATCACCAGTAAACTGTCCTTAGGTATACATATACTGATCTTCTTAAGAGTTTTAATAGCTAGTACAATAGCATTGATTGCAGCCATCATCATTAATTTCTTTTAATCTGTATTTGTTAGGTATGTTAGTTACCAGGCGACAAGGGATAGTCTGTTATTGTTTTGAATTACTCCCCATGGCACCAGCCCAAGACGTGACATGCCTTAGAATCTGCTGGAACTTCAACCTCACTGCAGCAGCAGCTACTTACTGGGCTGCCAGCGAATGCAAAGGGCCATGAGCTGTCCTGGGTGGTGGGTGAAGGGCATGCGATGGTGAAGCAGGAGAGGGAAGGAGGCTGGTGAGCATGCTGGCACCTTCCCTTCATGTTAGACTGATGATTATTAGGTGCCAGCATCTGGGAGTCTGTAGCTCAGCCCCAGTATTTCAAGGGACAGGTTGCTCACTCAATCCAGGGCTGTGGGGATCAGGCATCACCTCCCCATCCCTGTGGGACTTGTCCCTTGCCAAAGCCCTCTGCAAGATTTTGGCATTCCCCTACTTTCTTTGGGACTGGGGCCTCATTCAAGACCCTAGGGCACTATTTTTATTTCCGCATATTTCTTAGCACAGGTGGAGATGTGACAAGTTTTCAGCTGGCAAGGCTACACCCATGTCATGATGGCAGCAGACTGGATTCCTCCCCTGGATTTGGCCTCATATGCCAACTAAATAACAAATGCGTTCTGCTTGCTGTCCCTCAAGCTGCCTCCTAAGGGTGAGGTGGCTGATTAGCATCTGAACTGCAAAACTGTTCCTTATCGCTAAAGGATCTGTGTCTCGCTTTCTTAGTCTTCCATCCCACAAGGGGGTAAATTTTGAATTCCCCCTTCCCTTGAATTTTCATATAACACTCCTACTCAACAGTAAAGCTCCCAAATATCGGAGAGATATTTACCTGCAGTGTGAAGGGATTAATGATTAAAAGCCATGTGTCGAGTTCCTCAATTAGTGAAGATTTGTATTGTGTGGAAAACCTTACTGTCTCTTATTTTCCTGCAAAAAACTTCTCTAAATAAACTGTGAAGGAAAGAGTAAGATACCTAGGAAAGTGAAGCATATTGTTATTTTCCGAAAGAAAAAGACTCCTCAAATATTTTTCATCATGTTCCTTAATAAGTACAAGTAGTCGGGTGTCTATTATGCAATGAACTAGGGCTCCAGTAACATTTTTTTAAGGCAACTGTATGGCTTCATAGAATCATAAAAGTCATGGACAGATTAAATGATCTACAACGATATACTCATTTTTCCATTCCTCTCCTAGTAAATGATTATTCTCTGAGCGCTGTTTTTCCAGTGCTTATTCTCAGTTCTGTTTAAAGGAATCAGACAATAGGGGCTCCCATTGTTTTCTCAGGAGGTTATTCCAGAGCCAAAAAATTCTCTTTAGATGTAATCAGTAGGAAATTTTTCATAATATTATTGTATTTTCTTGTAGCTCATGTTGTTAATTTCACTCATGCTCAAATCACATCTTCAAGGTGTTTTCACTCTCAAAACCCTTACAAGTAGTTGCTGTAATGCATGTATATACGTTCCCCAAATCACATGTTGGTCTTAAATGAGATCTGTATCAGTGGGTTCCGATGCCTGCCTAGCATTATCTTGGATTTAATAAGTTGGTTCCAAAACAGTGCTCTACTAATAAAAATCCTTCAAAAATCAATTTTTCCTTGATTTTTTTTCTTTTTTTTACTGGTCTTCTTTTAATTCCTTCCAAATTTCTGATTTTTTTCTTCATTTTCTATAAACTGAATGTAATATTGCAGGTTTAAAACATGTACTTTTTTGTTTGGGAAGAGATATTAACGTACCAGTTCCTCCGAGTGAGGTGGAGGTTCTCAGGTACTTTGAGCTAAGAATACATAGAGTGAAACTTCCTTATCTCACAGATAAGCACCGTACTTTTTAAAGTGCTCCAGCACACAGTCATTCACATTTTTAGCTTGTACAAAGTCATAGGCAAAATATAGAAAACTTACTCATATTCACGCCAAAACTGAGATAACTCCTGCCTTTCATCAACAGCTACAGTGTTTACTATGACCAACAAGCCACAAAAGCCTTGCAGCTGATATGATTTGGTTTGCAATACAAAACAAATGCCTTTCTACTTAGTTTAATTTGACTGTGAGAAAGCAATCCTGTGAAAGCACATTCTTACAGAGATAAAATGTGGCTATAAAAAGTATTCAGTTGTTCTTAAATCTAAGTTAGTGCCTCAGTAGTATTTCATTCCCCTGTGAACGTGATGAATGTCTGAAAAAACCCCAAATTAATTTCTGCTGAAACTTCATTCAGCCAAAATGCACTATAGATTTTTTTCAGACCACTGTGCAGAAGTGCTGTCAGACTACAGCACTTAGAAGTGCTGGATGTTACAAGTACCTAATGAGTACGGTATGCTAAAAGCACCTCAGTTCCATCACACTTTAGATAGTACTTGAAGTAATTTCCATCTGGCTGGCTCTCAAGCATTTGTAGTTGTCCCTTTATGAACCAGTGCTAAACAAAAAAATAAGCAAGCTCTTTTTCACATTGCATTCCACGTCTCTCAGCTCAGATATTCTCTTTCAAGATCCACATAATTCATAAGCCTGGAAGGTAAAATGAAAGATAAAAAAAAAGGAAGTCTTTCAAGATGATGTAACCTGAGTTGTGGAGTAGGTCAGGACGGGAGTCCTAGCCAGTGTGCAGAGGAAATTGGGCGGCTCTCTCGCGCAAGGGTAGGGGGGGAAGAAGCGAGGGACCTTTACAGTAGAGGTATCTCAACATAGGTACTACATATGGGCTTCAAATCATAAAAACACTGTTGCCACATTTTATCCCCCCTGTGCAAGTGGAGAGAATATCCAGTAGAGGAAAAAGGCATGGCCAGCAGAGAACTAGTGCTGCACGATTCCAGCTTTGTGGCACATCTTGCCTTCAACCTATATCGAGTCCATAGTTGGAAAAGAGACTTTTCCCTTTTCCAGTAATACAGTTCTTCAGGCATCTTGAGGTTGAGCTAAGAAAAATCATTGTTTACCGCAATTGTCATGTAAAAGGAATTGATGGAAAAAAGCTTTTGCAGAATAATGGGATCATGTTGGGAGGTTATAAATGTGAGGTTTCCTTCATGAGCACATCTGAAGTTTCCTTCATGAGTCTGTTCATAGGGACGTCACCAAAAACTACAGTGATTTTCCATTCACAGAACTGAAATATTTAAAAAAAGGGTTGTGCAAATTTAAGTGAATAACCCCAGCTACGCCTTATAGCAATTGCAAAGAAATCAGCACTTCCAGAAGGCAATCCCTCTCATCCTCCCTACAGCCATCTAACAGGAGATCACTTGACCTTTGAACAGGTATCTATGCCTTTCATTTTGTGTGTAAAGGGAAGGTATTTGCACAGTCTTTCCCCTTGCATTTGTCGACACATATTCTTAGACCAACAGATACCACATAGGCCACGGGAAGGGGAGCTGTGATGGGAGGGAATAGGAGTAGGCAGTAGGCAGTCAGAATATTTATGTACTCCTGTTCCTTTCCCCACTGAAGAAATGCAGTTTTAAAGATAAGTATATAGATATAGATGAATTTAATTAGACACACTTTACTATGCTTATCTGTTTTCAGCAAACCACTTGACTAAGCAGTAGAGCTTATTAAAAATATAATTGCCTGAAACAGCTGTTTTAAATGTTTCTAAATGCCTTTCTAAATACCAGTTTCAAAGACTCCGTGCCTTCCTAAGGAAGTATGGCTCTTAGTATGTGCATAGTCTGCAAAAGAAAATACTACATCATCCAATGTGCCATGCAGAAGGTGAGGGGGTTTTGTTTGTTAGTTGAAGAGGCAAGCACTTTTGAATATTGCAAAAGGCTGGCATTTTGATCTGAGCTGTGCAACAGAACCTCAGACATACTGTGAATGAAGTTATGTGAGTGTCATGAGTTCCTTAGGATTTTGTAAACTCTTTCATCTGCCAACCGCTTATTACATGCATATGTGTAAATTTTACCTGCTCCTTCACAGAAGCAAAATATCTCCATTTGCTAGCAGGGGTTATGGCCGTGCTATTGCTCAGGAGAAAGGCATGAATAGCGTGCAGAGATGATGTCTCCCATGAGGCTTCCAGGAGAGTCTCCTTCATGGGATCTCTGTGAAGAGAGCAGGGACAAGATAAAACTGGGGGATTTGGCATTAGACTCTTCTTCAGTGTGCACCCCACTTACAGGGTTGCAACACTAGCCTGATTTGTTAGTGTTGGGCTAGATATCATATCAGAAACTCATGATGTACCAGTACTTGGACGTTTTTCCAGCTAAGTCTGTATATTCTAACAATATTGATATTGAAAGGTATCTATCTTCTACGCAGTGATAATCCTGTTTTACACAGTAATGACTTTTAGGAATTAGTTGTTTTCTACAAAGAATTGGGAAAGAAGAACTATTTCCCCAAAAAGCTCTAAAAAAAACACAAAAAAGTCAGCAGTCATTTATGCCTAGATAAGATTCTAGCATCTAAACTGCAAGGCTACCAGAAACCCCAGGGATCTTCATATGCCAGATGAATCATATGCCTCCACTTATCATTCAGGAACGGAAAGAGCCAGTAATGACTGCGTTCAAGCAGTAAACACAAAATAAATCCTGCAAGCTTCTGCACTCTGAGCAATGTCAGTGAGGCCAGACAGTATATTTGACCTTCAGAGTCTGCGTGAGTGTGTATGTGTGTGCAGTCATCCTCTTCCATTTCAAGTAGCAGGTTTATACTATTGTCTTGCACACAAAACCAGAGCTAAGTGAGCTGAGGGGAACCATAGACCGAGTTATTTACACAGTATCCACAGTCTGCCTACTGAGGTGTAGTGGGTTTAAAATCCTCTAGTAAGAAGCACACAGTGTTCTCTGCTCTCTAAACATGCTGGAAAGCACACTGCATGTGTTGTCTTACCAGGTTTTGGTGATGTAAGCTCTGTGCCATACTGCTGTAGGTGGATGACATGTAAGGTTCTTTTAGTACAGTTCAGGCATACACTGGTAATCACAGACTTCAAATCCTGGAGCAGGCAGGGGTGCAGAGAAGCAGGAGTTACTAGGAAGCCATACTAGTGAGACAAAACCTGGTATAGTTTCATTACCCAAACAGATACACAGAGATTTACTCTGGAAATCTCACCCGATTCATTGATGTTATCCATCCTGTTACATATGATTGGTAAGGGAAATACTTATAAATGCTTTGATACTTCATGGAAAATTGTATAAATCCACAGGAATATAAATTGCTCCTAGCTGTAGAACTTCATAAGATACACAAAGAGGGAAAATGAGAACAGAGCCTAATCTGCTCTGGGATCCAAAAAAAGGAACGGGAATTGTGACATTATGTTCAGGGAGGCAAAGATATCTACTTTGAATATGAAACCTTTCTAATCACAGCAATTTTTTATTTTTTGTTTTGCACCACCTTTACCAGTTAGTAAGTTATGGAGCCTATGATCAAAATGCATTGTGTTCTGTTACCAAACCTCAGTTGCAACTCCGTGCAGTTACCTCTTTTAATACGCTAGGGGATTGGCAAAAGCTTTTCTTTCAGAAAAGTTTCATATGAACTTGAATCAAGTGACATATGAAGGCCTGATTCAGAACAGTTTACCTACATGGTTTTCAAAAGGACCAAACTCACAAATAACCATTGTGGTATTAGGAGCTGCAGAATGAGTGTAAAGAGTGGTCTTCTTTAATAAGCAAACCTTTTCATCGCCTGTACGTAGGGGCCTCCCAGATTCATGAAAAACTGTAAAAGGGATTGTGTACAGAAATGTCAGGAAGTAGAAAGAGGTCAGAGGAAAAGCTGTGACGAAAGTGAGCTTGGCCGGGATATTATTAACCAATCCAGACAACATGCTGGCAATACAACGTAAATACCATCTTCAGGTAAGAAATCCTTCCCCAAATGTCTTTGGTCAACACCTGAGCTCAATCCAAACTTTGCTGGAGTCCGAGAGAATCATTACATTCTTCTCAGGCTTTTTCCTGTTTGTCTACCTCTGCCCTTCTGAGTTTTAGTCTGAATTGAGTCACGTAGTCTTAAGAGTCATAGCGGAAATTACCTTATTTTCCAAACCTCAGAGGGCCCAACGGCAACTTTACCTAGCCTGGGACTTTCTGATCCTAATGCACAAGTTCCCAAGAAGTCAAGCAAACCAGTAGACATGGGAAGCAAGGCAGAGATGAGAAGTTTGAGCTGCTGCTAGGTTAAGGCAGAGGCTCCTTGCTGGCACTGGGGCTGCCTGGAGCTGACGCTGATGGCAAGGAGTTGTTTTTGGTGAGGGGAGTGTAGCTGAAGATGTAGGCTGGGAAAATAGCTCACAGGAGGAAACCTGTGAGCAAGGTCATGTTTAGGGGGAAGAGATTATAAAGCAACCAGCTTTAGTCCACTTTCAGATCGCAAAGGTTTTAGTTCCTCCTGAGCTTCAGCGATGCTTATGGAGTGAAGAGGCTGACGGCTCATTTCACCTGCAGGGGAGAGTCAGAAGCTGCTTTCATTCCTGGTGTTCCACTGTTGTTTGTGACTCTAATCGAGTGCCCTAGAGCCAGGTATTTGAAACAGAGATGGAAATTGCCTGGAAGAGTCTCGGTCTTGTCTGACAGAGCAGGTTTGCTCTCCCCGGTGTGTTCTTGCTTCTGATAAGCCCTTGCCATGAGAATAGTCTGTGGTCGACACCCCACTCAGCCAGCTGGCCTAGCCTTGAGAAAGGGCTTGTTTCACACAGCCAGGTTTAGACAGTCTCCGGTTCTTCACTGGCCCTGAGACTTGCCCCAGCACAGGGCAATCTAGAATGACACCCATTTCTGGCACAGGCAACATCACAGGGGCCCTTTCAAAGCATCTAAAGTCATTGTGACTACCTAATTCATGTCCCACAGGGATTCCAGTGGCTCGTGGGTTTGGTCTTCAACCTGTTTGCTGTAGAGAGGCCTAAGGAAAATGGGATTTACAAGGAGTCCTCAGCACTCCCCTAGACCCACTTCTATTCAAAGAAATGTCAGCAACACTGAAGGAACTGCTGAGCATTTTCAAAAGACCTTCTCCTTCGATCCCACTTTCGTGACGACGGGATAAGGTATTTTTCTTTCTAAAACCTGAACTTTCCCACACCGTTTTGTGAATGGTGAACAATATTAAGAGGGTTTCTTACTTCAAACTGTTGGGACAGTTTTAAGATGGTTTCTCTTTCTTAGAAAGAAGTTAGTTATATACTCTTTTTCCTCACTAGGAGGAAAAAAACCTCTAAAAACCATACCTAATGATACCCTGAAAAACCTGCAGAGAATAAAAAGTCCAGGCTTATATGCAATTCTAAACAAGCGTCATTTCAATGTATTTTTATTCCTTTAATGAGCTCATTTTTCAGTGACTTTTCTTATCTGATATTCCTGGAGGGCCCTTGGCATTCCTCACATTTTTTCCCTTTTGCTTTCAGCTGCTTCATAGTCCCCTTCCTACTTCAATCTTTCATTGAGATGCTGATCTGAGTGACAGACTTTAATTAGGTGACACTTGTTGCTAAGGAGGCATGCTTATTTAAACTAAATAAGAGGAGGTAACTTTAAAATCCAAATGCATTATAAATGGTAGCTTTATGTGTGGGAGGGGGAAACAGTTTTATCGGAGTGGTTATTAGCATATTTCTAATGTGTTATGTTGGAAAGAAACTTACAATAACATTCATTTATTTTGCTGCCCAACATAGTTCCAGTCTTGCCAGTCTGCCATGCTAATTAAATCTTTTTCACAATTATGCAGTTAAAGTTGGCAGTGCCTTGCAAGCACTTTGATTTAAATCCTCTTGGAGTCAATGTTGCATTGTTATAAGAAGACCTATACTTTTTAGCATGCTTATTTTGGCATTTTGCAGTCCTAATTCTAGTAATGATAACAACTAAAAAAAGTTCCTAGCTTTACTTTGAAAAAAAGGCAAATGGTTCATTTTCAGAGTACCCAGCCTTGTTAGGTCTTGTCTGAATTCCCCCTCTGGTAAAAGCAGTAAAAGATGGAGGACATACAATATTAATTAGGGAACATTCATATAAGATTTGGTCACTGCAGTAAGATTAAGCCATCGTAATAGGTTTCACATATCAACAGCAGCATCCAGGGGGATATTCATGTGAAACAATTTGAACTATTAAGAACCTTCTCAAATTTAAAAAAAAAAAAAAAAACACAAAAAACCCCACAAAAAACAGTGGCCAAAAAGAAATCATGGCCAAAGGAAGCGGGCAAAGATTGATATAACAGCTATTAAAACAAGTATACAAAGTAATTGTAATCAATCAGTATGTAGCTGCACAGTTATAGAGATCTCCTGCAGAGATTAATGGACTATATACCAACTTCCAGAGAGCTTTTCTTCCCAAAGTGGAACCTTATGCATTTTAGAATAGTGCCTCTGATACAATCTTGGTTCAATTTCTGTAGGTGAATGTCCTATAAATCCTTGAAGACCTTTCCATAAGAACAAGAAGTTTTGAAGCGAATGAAAGTTTAATTAAATTTTCACAAAGACAAAAGAAAAATAACTTGCTATCTCACTTAAATAAGCATTATCAGGAAAGGAAATAAACTTTTGTTTTGTTGTAGTAGTAGCGATAAGTGAGATGATTACAGCCATCTTGTTCTGCAGCTATTTGTCTTTGACCTTGCCTTTTTCCTGGACAGCATGCTTTGTCCAGTCTGGACAAATATTGGTTGCAACGATACGGGAAGGAAAATGTAACTTTTCCAGTCTGAGTTACAAGGGCCCTAAAGAGCTATTGGTGCCTTTGAACTAATACAACAAAGCATTTTGGGTTAGATGCACATTTAGGTTAGTGAAATTTATATGACACATTAAAAATTTTTTTCTTGCTACCATGACAACTACGTTTAACCATTTTTTAATTATTCAGTGCAAAATATATAAAATCTCAGTTCAGAAACACCCTTGAGCATCTTGATGGCAGTCAGAATATACTTAATAATAAACACAAATTCTTAAGTTCTTATAGGAAAAAGTAAGTCAAAAGTAGCAAACATATTCTGTAATCTTCTTCAGGTTGGTGTATGATGTTTTGGTGCATTTTTTTTTCAAAATCATGCACCAGTAGTACATTGTCCCTTGGTCAACCTTAATCTTTACTTGTCTGCTGTGTGATCAGCCACAGACATGAGCCTACACTGGTGAAAGCTGCAGACTGCAGACATTAGGCCCATCATCTTATCCTTTGAGATGATGCCTACCAGCCAAATGCATTTCCAGGAGAACATATTTCCCACACAAGCACGGACTTTTCCTGTGCAGGTGGACAGCCATGAGACTCCCAGAGGTTTTGGTCTGAGTATGCCAAAAAAAATCAGCCAACATAAAGCACGGATGACAAACGTTTTATATTTTTGGTTGGATGGGGGCTTGTAGGTCTGTTCCCGCCTCTCTAGTTCACAGGGCTGCTGGATGGATGCCCTGCTTTGGCAGCAATTGGGTGAGGTGTGGGGTGAGAGGAGTTGCTCACTTTGGCAGCTGGAGCACAGAGCTAGTACCTGGGCCACCCCTGTAACCATTGGTGCTCATTAATTATTTCAGCAAAACAGGATATTGTCCAACAGAAAAATGGAGTGCCCCTTCCTTTAGCTACGCTTCACAACAGCATCAGGATTTTTAATCCTGAAATCTAGGAAATGGGAGTGGAGATTTCTCCAAGAAGATGAGGGAAATGAGCCTGATTTCCCACATCCTGACAAGTGCCTGAGGGAACTGCTCATTCAGAAAAAGACAGGGGTAAAGAGTGCATCTACTCTTACAACAAATTATATGAACTGTTTTGTAGTAAATTCAAAATGTCATAGAGCTCAAGTAAGAAGAGCATAGATACGGCAAAAGGATTTTACCTTCATAATGTTGAATTCAAGGCAGCTCTAGGAAGAAGGCATCCAGATAATATAGTTACCTGGGTCTGCAGATTCCCCTCAGACATTGCACTGTGTACTGTCCTGTTTGAAAAAGTTTGCAGAAATTGTTACAGTGTTAACCCAAATCCAGTGTAAATGAAGTCAAGTAAATTGGGCAAGCTAATAATAAAGAATAAATTATAGGACTCATAAAAAAAAAAAAAAGACTTCTTAGATCAACTAGGTTCTTGCTGAGGCAAAATATAACTGGTGTTTGCACAGCATCAAAGAAAATTAGCTCTAATTGATAGAGGATGCTTCAAATATATCAATAAGACATTTAAGGACTTTTTAATGCTTTCCTGAATCGAGGTTCTTGTCTGGCATATCTTAGTGCTGTTCTCTTTACTATACTTTCTAATGGTTTATCAGAGCAATGCTAAATGGGATCAACTTTTTCCAAGATGATGAGAGACAGGTAAAATGAAACTACTGCCACTCCTGTGGCTTCTCTCACTTCTATTTTGGTCCCTAACAAAGACGACTTCACTGAAAATTTCAATATGTGTTTTCTCTTGCTGTTTATTTCTTCTAAAACCTTTTTAATTGAAATGTATATGGAGAGTTTCGATCTATCTGATTACCTGTTTATATTTATACATATCTATCTTACTATTTCTCTTCATATATACAACTGTATTTCCAAAAATATAGAGAAAAAAAAAACAAAGATAATTTATTTATTTAATTTAATGACACAATAACATGCCTGTCCATGACTTTAGTCTAATTTGATTTAAAATGAACATAGAAAAATATTTAACTTTGAATAAAAGTCAGGGTTTGACCCCACCCTTCCTCCCACATCCCAACCCACCAGCCCAGAGAGAGCCTAAAATAATAACATAGCAATTCTGCAATATGGCCTCAAGGTCAACAGATTCAAGTTCTGCTAGATCAAATACAAATCTGGTCTTAAAAGCTCCTGATTGAAACAGTACTCCTCTGTTTAAAATTCAGAGTTGTGCATTCAAGTGCCTAAGCAGATCTTAGTGTTGTGGTCACAGGCAAAAGGGAAGATTTCAGATAGCTAGTGCTACTCTAGTTTTCCCAGTGGGAAATACGGGTATGCACAGAGTCGTTATTCTGCACTACCAGATGTGTGGACTCTATTGACTTCATTTAGATAATTCCTGATGTACTCTGGCATTGGGAAGGTCAGTACTGAACTCAGGAAGCCACAGAGGTAGGAATTTGATAGAGTTCGTTTCCAGCCCCACAATAAAAGTTAGCATTTATTGTAAGGGTGTCTCTCAGCTAGATATCAGTACCTAGAGTACACCACACAAAATATTTACTCTAGGGCCTGCTTTTCCTCCTGTCCCTCTCTCTGCACACAACTATGTAAAGGTGAATCTACCAAACATGTTTGTGGACAGTAATTTGCAACTGCTACTAATACTTTCCTGTGTTATTCACCCCTCTTCCATTAGCATTGGTATAAGGAGATGGCTATAGTATTATTTACTCCTGTTGAGGCATTTCTTTTTAATTTGCTTTTAACTGCTAACTTCAAGACCAAAAGCTTTTGAAGGTCCAGCTATGAATGGAATTTAGATGCTGAATCAGACTTTAAACATACTTGAAGATGGGAATGGCCATGGGTATGCCTAAATAATTTTGCCTGGGTGCCAGAATGGGCAGAACTCCCCCGAAGAGAGCAGCTGAGAGTTGACCACAGCTAGATTGCTTCCAGACCTGTTGCTGACTCCCTTCGTGCGAGTGCCAATATCTCCCTGCTGAAAGCAGTGCAGAAAAGCCATGTAAATATACAGCTCATCTTTCAGTTCTTCCCTCGCACCCGGCGAAGCCTGGAGATTTATTTATCTGCAATGCTGACATTCCTTTTTCTTTCTTATGATGAGGTCAGGAGAGAATTGCCACCCACTCTGAATCATAACATGGTAAACCTCAAAGCCGTGACACAGAAATGAACTACGGGGCTTATTTTCCCATAGAGAAAGAGAAGGATAGGTTGTCAGAGAAAGTGTTGTGACTGTGACTCTTCTAGTCTTTTGATATGTTTAAATGAAAATAATATCCACAGTTCATCCTTACTTCCAGTGAAAAATAATCACTGAAGGTGTTAGTGGTACTTTGCTGTAAAAAGGCATTAACTGCTGGTAATGGCATGGTTCTGCTGGGCTACACCTATGGTAAAGCCCCCAAAGGCAGTTTGTTTAATATAAGTTCTGGTTCCTCATCCTTGTGAGCACATTTACAGTACATGAATTTGAATAGTCCTGAGACTCACATCTTTTCTGTGAGTTGGTGTGAATACACAGGGACTGGAACACACGCTTAGGAGCTCTTTGGTGGTAATTTTACTTGGATAGGATAAAAACCCAAGAAGAAAGCTTCCCAGGGACCACTGCCCTTTCCTCAGGTGGTGTGTTAGCTGTGTGCTATCACGCATTTTCACGTTGCCCTGGAAGAGTTTGGCCAGCTACAATGCAATGATACTTTTGCAGGATATCCTTTTGCGTATTGCACATTACTGTCGTGTAAAATATGGTGGATACACAAACATTTCCCCATGTAATTTTGATTAAATGCTGCTATTTGGATTACAGACCATGCTCTAATGATGGTACCTGTCAGATCAAACGCATAGGGAATTTCAAAGGAGTGCCACATACCAAAGCTGTAAGTTCACTTCTAGCTCTCTGTGCAAGTAGTCTGGTTTTGAAGGGTATTTTGGGGGAATGATTAACTTTCTTTGCCTAAGTCAGGCGAAATACTCCACAAATATGACTGTTCTTCTGAAGCATTCATTTTCTACCTGTTTTCTGTGTTTTTAGAGCTCTTCATGTCTGCTCTCTGGGTGAAATACCTGACCACTAATTCAAGATTTTCCACATTTTTTGAAAGAAGTTACCGCCTATACAGTCTTCTGCGCATTAAAATCTTTAACAAATGGACATTTACAGTATTAGAAGGAAGAAGTAGAGTTAGCATCCTACAAGTTAATGAGACAATTCACACTACAGAACTGCTGCTTCATTCTGTATTTGTAGTCCACGTGTTTGTGTGCGTTTGCACACGCATATGCATCCACATAAAGAAAGAAAGGTTTGAGAAAACAGCATCATACAAAGCAAGAACAGTATAGGTTATACATCATTAATATGATACCAACAAGATGCTAATGTTTGTATTTTTTGACACTGGAAAACAGAAATAATGACGGTTGCTTGTTAAAGCACCTTGTACATTTTCATGATCTGTCTTCGTTCCTGCATTATCGTACGTGCAAGCTTGAGGGTAAGAAGCAAAATTCCCACTGAGGGCTACCATGTAGGCACATGGCTACACAAGAATGCCTGCTGCATTTGCATTTTATTTAAAAAAAATAGTTTCTGTGGAAACTTGTTATAACATTTTACGTGTCATAAGTTTGTCCAAAGTTTGTAGTTTCTTCTGCTGTCATTGCATGTCACCACCTTGACAGAATGACAACAAAAGACTACACTGAGTTTTCTAAAGTTCTGCTGGTCATGGACCCCATTGTCCTCAAGTTAAGAGACCACCCTGGACAAAGTAAATCCTTAGGCTGATTTTGGGTAACTATATGGCAGAAACATGGTCCTGGAAATGTCAGCTTAGCTATCACCCAACCCTGGCATAATCTAAATTCCATATGTGCATCTTTTCATGACATTAAAGTTTCCTGTGTGTCTAAATTTGTTTCCTCATGTGCCAGAAGTCCCTTCCAACCTGAACTACCCTATGATCCTATGGACTTGATGCCTAACTCACACATAGGTACAACAAGTATCCACAAAGCAGGCCTTCCTTCTCCCTGACCAAGGGGACATGCAAAGAACACGCAGTACTATATTGACACAAAAAGTAGTGAGAATAAACATTTTCTTTTGAAAAACTGCCACAGCACACAGCAGGTCCCTTTTGGCAACCTGCTGGCTGCTTACTGATGATGCTGAGTAAGACACTCCCTGCGTGGGATGGTGCTTGTCCTTGACCCCGGGTGACAACTGCCATGCAATCCGCAGGGAACCTGGATGTTTAAAAGCTAGGCATTACAATGCTCACTGTGGTAGTCTCCAAATCGGTTTTGGGTTGTTTTTTTTTTTTTATATTTGTCCTTCAATTTGTTTGTTTAAAATGAAAGCTGAGATCCTGAAGATAAACTGGGGCCTGTTTTATGTCTTTCCAGAAGTGGCTCTCTCAGGTGCAGGAAAACACTGTCCTATTGAAAGTGCAAAGGAAATTCTAAATGTTACTGCAAAACCTGGCCATCAGACCCCTAAAGCAAAAGGTACAACAGAGGAATGGCAGAGGTCTAAATTCTGTAGTTAACTGAGCTTTCCGGAGTGCAAAACCCCTGTTTCCTCACCCTGTCCTTGAATTTTAAAAAATGAATAAATGTTAAAAACATCCAGTAAAATAATCAAGCTATGGAATACAAGCCTAACGGACAAAGGTAGCCAGATCTAGTTCCCACCCTTGTCAAAAACAATAGGAAATCCATTTCAGACATGAAAATAAACTTCTGCAGAATAAGTCTGATTCAAAGCCAGAATGAAATACGGTCTCTTCATAGAGGCTTGTGTTTGAGGAGTTGCTATTCAAGCAAGGTCTTCTAAGCAGCAAAAAAGGAACTAAAAGTGCTGAAATACAGAATAATCCATCCAGGATAGGAAAATATTTTTCTCCATACTAGTATCTGAAAATGGAATAGAGTTGCATTACCCTTGCTTGTTTGACAGCCACTTTTTTTTTTTTTTTTTTTTTTTTTTTTTTTTTTTTTTTTTTTTTTTTTTCCTGTATTCCTGTGCCAAACTAAAGCTTTGATTTGACAGTATAAAATGTCTCTGGCAATACTGACCTAAGGTACTGTCTTCAACAGACAGAGTGACAACGATAAAGTTTTAGAAGTCAAAATGCTTTCACATACAAAGGTAAATTGTTGGGAAAGGATGAGCTGATCAAACCTTATGTTTCTTTTGTGCTGCTTAGGTATCCTTAAAGACCTCCTGTCATTTCTGGAAGATCCTCTATTATTGCTATTGTTTACTTTTTTACTTTGCAAGGGAGAGTTACACATGGACAGAGGGTAACTGTGTATCCTACTGATCTTGGATGCAAAAGGGTAACTTGTCTATTTTCATCAAGAAAATAAGGAACATAGCACAAAAGCCCCAGGAAAATAATCAAGATATGAAAACATGTCTGTGTCAACTTCTCAGTGAGACGCTGGCCCACAATCAAACACAAAGCCACAGACTAAATAGAGATTTCTGACCTATAGAAGTGCAGACCTATTTGACTACCACACTGTTTACTTGTCAATAGTTTGATTAGTGCACTACTGTTTTCTCACACTTGATTTCTGATGCTTTTCTTCATAATAGTGCAATGTCTTCTATAGAGAAATACGAAAGATATTGCCAGAGGGAGAAAGTTATTTTATAAGAAGAAAAAGCCTTTCTTTGGAAAAATTAAAATATGGACAGAAAGACTGGATTCTCTTTGACACTTAGCAAAAAATTCTGATCATGATGTACCATGAAGGAAAAATTCCAGGTGCATCAGATTTTTGAAAAATATACTGAATGTCTGCCTATTCTGCTAGGCACTTAGAACAACTTTGCTAAAAGTATTCTAAAATTAAGATTAAGAGTAGTTCCCTGGAGATTTACTGTAGTCTGGAAAAGCACCCAAAACAGGGAGTGTTTTTTCTGCACCCTGCAGGTTAGTACAGCTGAATACTTTCTAAAATCAGATTTAACCGTGCAGTGAAAGGATAGCCTTTCTTTGGAAAGACCCTGCAAAAAGAATTACATGTCATACATGGCTGATTTAATTTTCTTACTCAGTGAAGAAAAATTCAATCTATTTTCTGTCCATAGAATATCATCTTTTTGAGGCACACTTATCTTGTCATTACTTCCTATTCCATCCATACTGGCATGCGAGCTGGCTTCAATAATCCACAAGGTGACTGACTGTAAGGTGAAATAGTTATTAAAAATATCTGTCTTCTCATTCAACCCTACATTAGAAAATTATAGCTTCACTCATATAAGTTACAGAAATTTAAGTAACCAGAAAGTGGTGTGGAGGAAGAACAGCAATTTTCTCCCACAGAGGACTTTGCCATTTCCAAATCTGAACACAGTCTGGTTTGAAATTCTTTCTGCCGACAATTCATTTTCCAAAGCACAAGAAGCCAAGCAGGCAGGGGAGCGGGGAAGAGGCACGCAGGCAGCCTGCTTGGCTTCTGCCAGGTTTTCACAATGTCCAAGGTCTTTTCCATTCTGACTGGTCACCAGACATCAGGGGAACCGATACTGCAACTGAGTATTTCTCTGGCCAGCTCTAATCACGAGAGAAATCAGTCTTTCTGGACTGAGAAAAATATCAGTCAGTTTTAAATGTAGGATGCTGCTCTGAGCAGTCACCTTGACTAACACTTCAAAGAAATGGCTTTATTCAGAAGACCACATAACATGAGCCTATGTCCCATTTCCACCGACAGTTAAACATGTATTTTAGACTAGGCACATACTTGACTTAGTTTACTGAGTACCAATAGATGTAAAAGCAATCCCCTCTAAGGTTTCCAGCCAGTTCTGTCACATGTCAGCACTGAAGAGAAACACCTTTAGAAAGCTGTAAAGGAAAATCTTCTGAGCAGAAACTGCCTATCGCCAGTTCTCTCAGCCCATGGGGCAGCAAAACCAAGTGTTAAGAGAAGACTGTCAGGATCCTCAGTTGATCCAAGGTCAGAATTTGAGCCAGACTTGCAGATCCTCAGGTGTGACTCTGTCCACTGCCCTCTCTGCATGGTTCTGCCTCTGAAGACCTGCATTGGTAATACGGCTGTAAACGAAGAACCAAATGCTTCTTATGCAACCGAATACATTGTCTCAGCTCCTTCCACCTTACTACCGTGAATTATTACAGGACAAGGCTCAGAAGAGGTGATACCCTGTCCATGCACAAAGACTGTCTTCATGGAGGAATTTCTAGTTATTTCCTACTGTGGTTCAGATTTGATGAAATTACCAGTTTTGCTTGCCTTGAACACAAAAATTGACAGTTGCCACCAAGATTTTTTAGACTGGAAATGCCTGTTATTGGAGTTGACTTGTCACTAGGAAGAAGTAGTTTTGATACCTAAGTAGAGGTCCTCACCTGGACTATCAAAGCCAGCTCAGGGGAAATTTAATCAGCATGCAACTCCACTGTGCATTGATTTCAGCCCCTACGCACTCCCCCCC